>PVKA01018539.1:0-43675 GCA_004027165.1 Ctenomys sociabilis | reverse complement strand
TCTCTGTCTCTCTGTCTCTCTGTCTGTCTGTCTGTCTGTCTGTCTGTCTGTCTGTCTCTCTCTCTCTCTCTCTCTCTCTCTCTCTCTCCCCTTTGTTTTCTTTTCTTCCATAAATTCTTATTTTTCAGTGTTTGGATTCCAAATCTCAGATATGCTGCACTGTTGTTGCTTTCCACTCCACCATTTTTCACACACACACACACACACACACACACACACATATCTAGACATACATAATTTTTGAATAACAAATACTATAAGAATTTCTCAAGGTCAGAAACCCAAAAAAATCTTATTTAGGTGAGTCTAACTGAATGGCGAGGTTGCAGTGAGGATATAGGCTGAGGAGGCTGCTACGGCACTGAAAGGCTTGCTGGGACTGCTACAGGCCCTTCTTGCAAAGCCCCTGATGTTTCATTTAGCTAGACAAGTAGTCCTTCACTGTATGAGCTTTCTCATAGGTCTAATCATAGTATGCAACTGGATACCCTCAGAGCAAATTATGCAAGAGACAGTGTAAGAACGTAAGTAGGAATTCTCGGTGCAATTTATGAGGTGGTCTCTGAAGTTACACACCATTATGTCCTCTATATTTCAGGCTACTAGAAATTAATCACCCCACATCTTTAGGAATGGCAATTAGGCTCCTCTGCTTTAGGGAAGAGTATCAATGCAGTTGTAGACATTTCAAAACCACAAAAGAAAGAGAATATTTAGCAGCCAATTATAGGAGAGGGAAGTGGGGATCAAGGTATGCAAGTAGGTACATGAAAAGATCACTGGGCTTGAATCAGAAAAGCAGGGGTTTAGTGTTGAACAGACATGAAGCACTTCATAAACGTTAAATTACTTGTTAATGAGTGTAGGAATGCCAACTTTTCAAGTCTTTAATTATGAACAGAAAGCATCCCAGAGCTCACCATGAGGATTGAGTGGGATAATAGGAACCAGGCTCTTTGCAGAGTTAAGTCTTATTGCCAAATGATGTGTGGAGGTGAGCAAGGGTGTTCCTTGCCCAGGCCATGTACCTTTTCTGTCCAAGTAATCTCAGGACTTCACACAGATCTCTGATTCTTGATCCCCATCTTAGCTCTGTCTCAGCTCCAGTTAGACTCATTCCAACATCTTACTTCCAGTTAGTGTTAAAAACATGATACATTTATTTTATGAAGCAACCTAGAGTTATTCCAGCCATTCCCGTCTGATAAATAGAAACTGCATTATCCTAGTGCTCAGGTGAAAAGTTTGGAGCCATTTTCAACATCTATCTCTTTCACTGTTCGCATCCAATTCATCAGCACATCCTTCGAACTCTATCCAGAACACAGACACATCGCTCCACCTCTACCCCTGCCACACTGAGGCAGCCCCAACCATATCCTCGCACACATTTACCTGATACCCCAACATTATTTCTCTCTATAGAAAAGTCTCTTTTTAACAAATCATTTGCCTGAATCTAACATCCAACTCCACATACAATTTCTTACTCTGTGCTATGGATATTGAATGCCACCCCAGTGGTTCATTACTAAGGGCTTGGTCCCCAGGCCAGGGTTATAAGGAGAGAAGGGAGCCTTTCAAAGATAACTGGAAAGTAGGATGACAACTTAAGATTTTAAAAATTACTACAAAAGATCAGTTAAAAATGAAATCATAAAATGGCTTCACTAATGCAACAGAGAACAAGAGGAAGAATACAGGAGGATCAGTACAGGTCCCATCTGTGTAGTGAGACCCTATAGACCCTGTACTAAATACATAAAAAAAGAAGTAATAAAAATGTTGTATGCCTGTACCCTTATAGTGTAATAAATCTCATTCCAGATTACTAATGAACATCAATGAAAATGAAAGATAAAACAAAAAGTGCCAAACTAGTCTGGCACTAATGAGATAAAAAGAAAAATAAATAAAATTAAAGTGACAAGATAGACATTAATATTAAAGTTTTTGACTAATTTATTGGAAAAAAGAAAAAACACATCAATTGTTTTGAAGAGAAAAATAGTCCTTAACATTAACCCTAAGAGAAATTTACCATAAAAAGATCAACGACATAATAGAGTAATGCAAACAATGTCTCTGACACAGTTTATTAATGTTCACCAAATACCCACAGCACTCTCCACTTCCCAGCTTCCATGAGTCCCAGTAGGTCATATCACTAATTCTTCTTTTTTTAAACAAGGAAATATTTTATAAATCCAAGTTTGTACAAGTAAGGTAAATCTCTGGTAAATCAAACTAATATAATAACTTTGTATCTTTTTTCTTTCAAAAAAAAAAAAACAGACTAGTTTGGCACTTTTTGTTTTATCTTTCATTTTCATTGATGTTCATTAGTAATCTGGAATGAGATTTATTACACTATAAGGGTACAGGCATACAACATTTTTATTGCTTCTTTTTTTTATGTATTTAGTACAGGGTCTATAGGGTCTCACTACACAGATGGGACCTGTACTGATCCTCCTGTGTTCTTCCTCCCAAGCGCTGGGATTTTGGGTGTGTGCCACCAAGCCCAGTCTGAATCACTGTCTCAGCGCACTCCAGAGATGAGACCAGTGCAGCACTCCGGGGATTGAACCTTGATCCCTGTGTCTGCCTAAGCAGGTGCTTTAGTCCACTGAACTATCTGACTGGCCCTATTTCTATCTCCACTGCCCTGGCTCCTTTTCCTGTCCACTCCCCAACCCCCTTCTCCATCTCTAAATGTCTACGTTCTAGCTTTGCATCACCTCCTTTATTTTTTAATTTACTTTTTATTTTTGAAATGCTTATATAAGACAAAATGTGCAGAATTTAACTCTCAAATTGGTTTTTTTTTGCTTCACATGGCAGTCTCCAGTTCCATTAATTTCCCTGCAAATTGTAGGATTTCATTCCTCTTTAAAACTAAAATACACATTTTCTTTATGCATTCTTTCTGTTGATGGGCATCTAGGCTGCTTCCAGTTTAGCTATGCTAAATTATGCCACTATTAAGAAAGACAAATTAGGCATAATATGCTGTTTTTAATTATTTGGGAGAATATACAAGGAGTAATATAGCTAGATGAAGTGGTATAATGACTTTTAGTGTTTGGAGGATTCTCCATAGTGATTTCCCTAGTGGTTATATTAGTTTACATTCCCACCAACAACACAAAAGTGTTCATCTATCCCAGAGTACTGACAATACTCATTGTTTATTACATCCCTGGTAATATCCAATCTAAATAGGGGAGAGACGAAAGTGATGTCCTGTAGTTTTATTTGCATTTCCCAAGGAGCTAAAGATAGTGAACATTTCCTCATACACTTAATAGCCCTTTGTACTTCTTTTCTCTGTGCAATTCATTTGCTCATGTATTGATTTGAGCTCTTTTTAGTAAGATTTTTGAGTTCTTTTTATGTTCTAGTTACTAGTCCCCTATCAAAAGAGTAGCTAGCAAAGATTTCTCCCATTCTTTAGGTTGTCTTCTCATTCTGTTGATTGTTTCTTTTGCTAAGAAATTCTTTACCTTGACGTAGTCCCATTTCTGATTCTTCATCTTTTTTTTCTATGCTGTTTCTCTGCTATTTTGATCCTATTTAGAAGTCTGCCTGTGTATATAGTTCCAGCTCTTTCCTCTATGTTTACTTCCCACATTTCAAAGTTTTGTCCTTTGCAAAGGTCTTTGATCTATAGTTTCATTTGCTATTAGTTATAGTTTCATTTGCTATTGATTTCTAACTTTATTCCACTGTGATTTCCTAAGATTATATGATTATTTCGATATTTCATATTTATTAAAATTTGCTTCAAGACCTAGAATGTGGTCTATTCTGGAGCAATTTCCATAGAACACTGAAGAGAAGGTATATTCTGTTGTTGTTGGGTAGAATGTTCTATATATTCCTATTAATTCCATTTGATCTGCATTGTTGTTAATTGTTTAATATATTTTACCGTGGAGAACAATGCATCTGAAGCTGCACCCAAAGCACAAGGGGACCTACCCTTGGCAGATTGCACTGATTTGGGGATCTAGGATGAAGGTCAAGAACCTGTTTGAACAGGTTCCCAGAAGATACCAGTGTCTCTAGTCAGCAAACCCCAGTTGGAGTAAGGGGAATTTGCACAACAAATAGTAAGAGAAGTACTATTCATATGAGGACATTTCTACATTTAAAAGAGGCAAGGAAAAAAATAAATAAAAGAGGTAAGAAATTAGAAGGTGCTAAAAGGCATCCAAGTTAAGACTATCTTAAATGTCTAAATCTCTGAATACTGAAAGCTAACCAGTAAGTCAGTAGTTTTTGTTGGGAAACAGAATTATCAATCACCTTAGGAAAAAAATACTATCATATAAACAAACCTACCTTGGGTTATGTTATCTTTTATACTTTAATAAAAGTAATGATGCTCCTTAGAGTAATAACTATTTAAAATGTATGCTACATTTTTCTCATGGCTATGAATTCAAGATCTATTTCCCTTGGCTCATTGCTCCCCACATTGCTTTTTAAAAACAACTCTACCACCAAGTGGACAACGCAAAAACTAATTTGTGTAGTACAGTGTTCAACTTTTTGCAGCGCTAGTCTCCAGCTTCAGAGGTCAGTAAAGGATTGTTAGTTTCAGGCCAGTTGAAAGAATTCCAGAAGAATTCACTACAGAGCCATACTATAGAACCATGTTCCAGTATCATTTGAATGATGGCATCTGGACAGAACTGACATTGCTAATCACAGAATGCACAAGTAAACATTTCCTCCACAGATACCGATGACCACAGTACAAAGCTCCAGCCATTTTCTAATGTGTGAAATCATGCCATTCACAGGCCTAGAATAATGAAAGAAACATGATTTTCATTATGTCTGTCTTTGGGATTTAATGGTCTCATGCCTAGTTCAAAGGCCTAGAGACAGAAACAAACCAGATGGCACAGAAGCATAATCTAGTGAGAAAGCCAGTGCCCAACACTATCAAGAGTGTGTTTGCTTCATTCTCTTGACTCCAGTAGAGAAAAGCTCACCATCACAGATCTAGATTAACCATCACATGGCACAAGCTCTTCCTGGCCACCTGCTGGTGTCGGATCTGCTAACCCACCACTGGCTGGCTTTCAGTGATAATGAACTCCCAGCTGTAGCACATGTGCCATAGGTTCACTGCCACTGTCCTAGATTGTCCACTTCATTGGATTAAGGGATGCCTAGGAGATTAGGAAAGCTTCCGGATGTGTCTGTGGTCCTGGAGTGTGAATGTGGGGACCAGATCCAGTCCACAGCCCCTTCCTCTCCAGCTTTTTCCATCTACCTGCTTCCAGCCACCATGAGGTGAACAGCTTTCCTCTGCCATGTCCTTTCACCAAGATGTTTCTGCCTTGGGACCAGCTAACCAGGAACTGAAACCTCTGCAACCACCAGCCAAAGTAGATACTTCTTTGTATATGCCAGGTATCTTGTCCTAGTGATGGAAAACTAACTAACACACTCAGATTGGACTTTTCTGCTATTGAAATGCTCTTGTTTTCCCCATGGGAACATGTTCTGGGTAGACCTTCGGAAGATGAGAGGCCATGGAGAAGAGACCAGATCAACCCCAGTAGCCCTCACCAACAGCCAACTAAAACCCAGTCTGTTGGAAAACACAGACCCTCCACTGAACTTAGGCACTTGAGCAATAAATTTCTCATTCCTCTAAGACATCTTGGTTGTTTATTATATAGCATTATAGTGACCATAAGTAGCTGATAAAGGACAGTTAGATGTTCTTTTTCATTGTTAAAGGGGTGGTATTCACAATGTGTGCCACATTGTTACATATGTTCCTGCCCTCCAATGAATGGGGCATAGAGTCAGAAAAGATTAGCAGTTTAACACCTCCAGTGTTGACCTCTAGAAATACAGCATTGCCCTAGGATTCCCCCTACCTACTTTGAAACAAAGAATCTGATTGCCTCATCCCACTGCAAAGCAGCTGATCTTGCCTGCAGAGTAGCGCTGCATTAGCCTTCAAAGGGAATTTTTCATGCAAGTGACTGAGAGGGATAAAGAATGAGGACTTCACTGAGCTTATTGGAACTGATGGGCCTGTGTACATAATTCTTTACTCGCTAGATAATAAATATGTGCACTTCAGGAAAAACTGGAGCTGAAGTTTGCTTCCATCACAAAATATCTCCAAGAAACAAGGTTATGAGAATGGAAATAATAGCTTCAATTTGCGACAAGAAGCATTCATACATGGTGCATAACCACTAAGAAGACAACAATATGCAATGTACTAATTATTGAAACTGTCCTATGAATCAGTTTTGAAATTCATTACTATATATTTCTCAATAAAATTATTTTTAAAAAATAAAGTATACAACTCAGGGGTCTTTAGTATATTCACAGATATGTTCTGTGATCATCACAACCAATTTTACATTTTCCTTCCTAAAAAAGAAATCTCAAACCCTTTCCCTAAAATGCTCACTCTCTTGCCCAGCCCTACACAACCACTACTCTTTCTTTTTGTGATGCATTAATCAGCTTTCCCATCACTGAGACGCCATGCCTTGACACCCCTTAATTCATCTGACAGCTGCAGCTCACTCAATACATGGACAGCAGGCGTCAAGGGAGCAACACCATGGGTATGACACAGCAAAGGCATTTAGTGCACAGGAACCCGGAAGCAGAGACGTAAGGCTGGAGAGGAGGGGCCAGGGCTACACACAAGCCCCAAGGGCACACCTGCATGACCCAGCCAGACACATCCAGAAGTGCCCTTTCCTAATTCCTTGGGGGATCCCAACCCAGCCAAGCCGACACAGGGAAGCTTAGCCATCACACTATGTATCTCATATGGAATTTCATACAAATAAGATCATATAGGGTGAACATTTGTAACTGATTCCTTCTACTTAATGTTTTCAAATTTATCCAAATTAATTTTTGTTCCTTTATGGCTCTACTATACATACCCACCACATTTTGTTTACCCATTCATCAACTGATAGACCTGTGAGCTGCTTTCACTTTTAGGATACTATGAATATGCTGGTATAAAAATTCACATACAAGGATTGGTGATGTAGCTCAGGGGTACAGCACTTGCCTCTCACGTGCAAGGCCCCAGGTTTGATCTCCAGTACCACAAAAAGTAGAATATAATACAAGTTTGGATATGTTTTAATTTATTGGGTATACAAGGTATAATCAAGACAATGAATACTTAATTTTTTAAACTTTACTACAGTAAAATACACATTGTTGGGCCAGCCAGATAGCTCAGCAGACTAAAGCGCGAATTTAGGCACAACACAGGGGACGTGGTTCAATCCCTGGTATGCTGTGCCAGCCTCACCCCTGGGGTGCACTGAGACTGTGATTGAGACTAGGCATGGTAGCACGCATCTGTAATCCCAGCGCTTCGGAGGCTGAAAGCAGGAGAATCACTACAAGTCCCATTTATGTAGTGAGACACTATAGACTCTAGACCCTATACTAAATACATTTTGTTTTAAAAAATTGCAAAATAGCTCAGTGGATTAAAGCACCTGTAAACAGGCACAGGGTCTGGAGGTTCAGCCAGCCAGTGTCAGCCCTGCCCATGGGGCATGCTGAGATGGCAACTGAGATTGGTGGCACGGGCCTGTAATCCCAGTCTCAGGAGGCTGTAAAACAGATGGATCACTACGAATCTGATGTAGTAGTGAGACCACGAACACCCTATAGACCTTTCACTAAAATACAAAAAAAAATTGCCATTATTTCCCCCATAATACTGTCCCTTGCTTTGATCACACATCATTCTCACAATTTTCTGAAGCAGTTCTGTAAACCTTTCACGAGCACCTTTAGTTGTGCTGTTATAATTGTCTCAATGGCCTGAATTCATTCAATATATTTCCCTTTCATGGTCATTTTTACTTTGAAGAAGAGCCAGAAGGCATGCTGTGCCAGATCCAGCAAAGAAAGTGGATGAGGACATACCATAATGTTTTTAGGAGCTCTCCTTTCTGTTGAATATAGCTCAGCAGCAGCATTCCATGAATTTATTTTTTTATCATACCTTATAGAAAGACAAAAAACAACTTTGGGAACTGGCTCAGAAAGCGGTAAGAGAGGGCAACTCCCTAGCATCCCCTTCTGTCCCTCCCTTAGACAGAAGCTTTCTTTCCCCCAATAAATATATTCTGCTCTTTAAAAAGGGGAGGAGGTAAGAATGATGGGATAGGGGACCAAGAGATGGAGAGAGAAGAGGAAGGGGACATAGAAAGAATTAAGATCTGTTATATATATGGACCAACTCCCCAAAATAAATATAATCATTATGTACAGCAAACATGCACTAATAATATTTTTGAAAAAGAAGAATGATGTGTGTTCAACAAAGCAAGAGGGAACATTTTGAGAGTGATTAATAGTAATGTGTCTTCCACCATAATAAATATTTTTAATTTTTTAACATTCACCATATATTTTGATTCCCTGCCCCCTTGTACATATACAGGTGTTGAATTATTTGGCAACTCTGTTTAATCAGGTGAGGCACTGCCAGGCTGTTTTTCAGGCAGCTGCATTGTTCTGTGTTCCTGCCAACAATGCACAAGGGTTCTGATTTCTCTCTATCCTAACACTTATTATCACCTGAATTTTTGATTCAAGTCATCCTAGTGGGAGTAAAGTGCTTCTGATTCATGTTTCCTTCTGACTAATCATGTTGACTATCTTCATTTGCTAATGAGCACTGTATATCTTCCTGGGCACAAGGATTATTCAGACTTCTGCCCATTTTTTCCATCAGGTCATTAGTCTTTTATTACTGGTTTCAGGAGTTCATTAGGTTACACATTTAGGTCCCTATCAAACATACATTATATTAGTATTTCTCCCTTTCTGTGAGGTTGCCTTTTCAGCTCCCAACTCCTGGGAACTGAATCTAGAGATTGAATGTTTTTAATTTTGATGAAGTCCAACTTATTTTTTGTTGCTTCTGTTTTGGGCATTATATCCAAGAATTCTTTGAAAAATTCAAGCTCATAAAAATTGATAAACTATGTTTGCTTCTAAGTTTCTTATAGTAGGCTATAATGTGTACATTCATTTTTATAGGGTAGGAAAAAAGGCCAAATTCATACTTTTGCATGTAACTCTCCAGCTGTTTCAGCCTCATTTTTATTTTTGTTTTATTTTGTTTTGTTTTTTTTTTTTTTTTTTTAGATAGGATTTCACTATGTAGTCCATAGTCTAGGCTGGCCTTGAACTTGCTTGTAATCTAGGATAGCTTCAAACTCAGGGCAATCCTCCTGCCTCAGCTTCCTGGATTACAGGCATGTGCCACCATACTTGGCTGCTGGCATCATTTTTGGAAAGCTTATCTTGCCCTCTTAGATAGTGTCAAATTAGTTTACTACAAACCTTATGAATTACATTTTAGAAGGTTGATGTCTGGACTCTCGATTCTTTACCAGGATATGTTTCTCCTTATGCCAGTATTACACTGTCTGATTACCCTGTTTCCAACAGATTTTGAAATAAAGGTGAGTCATCCTACATTGTTCCTCTTTTCCAGATTAAAATGTCCCCACAAACACTTTCAAGCCAAAAATAAGCCAAATAGTAGCTAAGTACAAAAGCATTAGTAGGCAGAGATCAGAACCATGGAAATGGAAGGCATGTAGCTGTGAAGTAATGAAGACATAAAGCAGGCCCATGTCTTCTATGCAACTGCTCCATAAGACCCATTCAGAATACGCATGATTTTCCAGCAATTCTTTGTCTTCTTTTAATTAAACCTGCTCCTTCTTAAATACGAGCACCAAGATAAATGAGAGTAAGCTAACTCAGTCTTATTGATTTCCTGTTTTCTTTAATCACTAAAGTTACTGATTTATTTTAATTACTAGAGACTGTTTTCTATTTTTATTGCAAATGTACCTTGATTCAGCTACATATTTCTGCAAAGAAATGTGCTCTACATTCCAAATCACCAACTTATAAACTTTGAAGCTCAACAAATTTATTAACAAAAAAATTGATTGAAGGCAATTAATGACTGAAACCAGCTACTTTAAAAAAAAGAAAGACAGAAAGAAAAATAAGTGGTACAGACTGGCAGATTACTGCAGACCTCTGAAGGAAGTAAGACTGAAGCCATAATTAGAAGAATGTAACATTATACAGCCAAAAGCTTCCAACCTGTAACTGGCGCGATGTGATCTCAGATAAGTATGCAGACTAAATGGTTAAACAGGTAGTCAAAATAGAGAGAAGGTTAACATCAGGAAGATATTAGCGTTAGAAAAGACAATGAAAAATCTTGACTACAGGCAGAAAATGTTAGTCTCAGCCTGTACAACAATGGCATACAGCTGTTTTCTCTCCCCCAATGAACCTGAATGGCACCATCATTGCCAGGAATAGTGGATGTTTGCTATTCCAGAGCTTTTCAAATGCAGCAATGACATAGTAAGAATGGGATCAAAAATCTTGGTGGGGAAGGAGTTGTGATGGACACAATGGATTTCTAAAAAAGCGCCATTCAAGATTCTGTAATGCCTTCCTTCACCAACCTGTAAATCATTCTATGTCTTCCTCAGAGGGACTGAGAAGCAAGAGAAGACCTGAGAAAACACTGCCATAAGATAGTACCCCATGGTTGTATTTTATAGATTAATTACCTAACATCCTAAACACTGGCCAAATCAATTTTGGCACTTTCCAAAATGTAATTCATAGAATCGTGTCCTGTACGCTGTCATCTATTTAAAACATTCAGGACACGTTAATTCTGAGAAAACCCACAAAACACATCACCTTCTAACAGAGGTTTGCAAGCCATATAAATTTGCCTACAATAGAATCTAAGAACTCCCACTATTAGGAAACCTACTCCATTCTTTTGACAGTTTCCATACACTCATTTGATAAGAAATCATATTCTCATATAATACCAATTAATGTCCTACTATTCTGCAGAAAGAACTGAGAAACTCATGCCCATGATAGCATCTGCATTTTGGGGCACCGCATGTGGTTCTGAAGCTGTCATGGTGATGCTTACACAAGATGATAAAGTAACAGTGGCTTTTTCCTCCACTGACGAGAAACCCTACTCCTACAACATCCCCCAGCTCTAATTCTTCATGTCCAAAAGAACCAACTTCAGCCTTCTCTTCTACCCTTCAGGTCCAACAAGGTGCTTTAACCAGTGCAAATAATGAATCAAGGCTACTTGGGTCTTGTGTATTTTTCTAGGACCCTCACAATGTGAATCCCCCAAACCTGAGCAAAGTAATTGACCCAGACAAAGAAACACAGAGAAAAAGATAGCAGTTGGGCATCTTCTTGTGTGACTAACTAAAGGCAAGGCAAGGGCTGTGCAAAGCTAAAGAGCAGGAGACATCAGGCTTGTGAGAGCCTGAATGAATTATAGAAGCAAGCATGGCAATGAAGATGAGGAATGGATCTTCTTCCTAGGTCTCATCTCTTTCCTCAGGGAAAGCCCTCATTGGCCTTGCTGATTGCTCCCAGCTGTAGTTTGCACATTCTTTCAAATCTAGGCTCTGTGCTCCCTCTGCTGGCTCTGCACTGCAGTTATATTTCAAACCAACCGCAGGGTACCTAACACCTACATTGGGTGTCAGCATGGTTTGCCACTTCTCTATTTGACTTCACTTCTCAATAAAGATGAGAAGTCAGCCCCATCTGTATTAACAATGACAACAAAAGCAGAGGTGGGAAAGAAATGATTAAATAAATTACTGTATTTCATTCCATGAAATGAAAACAACTTCTCTCCTTTGATACACCTGAAAGATGTCAGCATTCCTAACAATAGCAAAGCCTTGCCACTCAAGACATCCTCAAATAGAGGATAAGGTAATGATAGAATCAAGATGTTGGTGTGATGAAGGGTTGAATAGGAAGATTTCAAAAAGCCCCACCATGGTTTGATGCCCAATACCACATGCCCAGCAATCTAGTCAGGCCTGTAATCCCAGCACTGAGGGGCTAGGGAGATGGCTCAGTAGAATAAGCACTTGCCTGGCAAGCTCAAGGGCCTGAGTTCAATCCCTGGTTCCACCAGGAAAAAAAAAAAATTGTTTTCTTAAAAAAAAAAAAAAAAAAATCCCAGCACTGAGGAAGCTGAAAACAGGAGGATCACTATGAATCAGGCTGCATAGTTCACCAAATACATTTTTAAAATAAAATAAAAGAGATTCTGAAATGCCTTCCTGCACCACACCACATGATTTGGCACCTCCTTCAAAGGGATGAAGGCCAGAGATCTGAGCAAACACTGCCATTTTAAAGTGCTCCAAGATGGTATTTCATGGATTATTCACCTAAATCCCAGATTATTCTTGAATACCTCAAGAACCAACTCAGCCCTCTTTTCTGTCACTGTACAATGTAACACAGGACCATCCTCAACCTCTGCCCACAGGAAGCATAACAAGCTAGAGACAAACGACACATTTTGCAAAAGAATTCTGGAAATTTCTGTAAATGTACTATGTGATAACCTACATATGTTCACTGAATGCACAGGGAGGTACCTCACATTGGCCATGGCATGCTTTCTTAACTGTGCGTGCATCTCATTGTTACAACAACCAGTGAAATCATAAGTAACATAGCAACCACCCAATTGGGAACACCCACTGGAGCCAGTAAAACTATGTTTTATATACTGAAGTTTAGCAATGCTGAAGTTAAGCAACTAGGAAGTGGCAGTGAGGACTCAAGCCATGTCTGCCTGATTCCAAAGTCCCTTCAGCATTTCACCATTCCACTACCTTGAATCATCACCCAGGCTACACCTAGCATGTTCCCTTAGGTCTATACCTAGCATGTATCCCTCCATGGGATGATAAGCCTAGCAGAGCAGCCAACTGACCATCAATAGCATTATGCCAGGTCATGCGCATACTGAGCGAAGTCCTGAGTGCTTATGTGAAGCCCATGGCCTCACAGAAATTATAAAAGAGCAAGGGCTGACTATACACAGACTAAATTAGATACTCTACATTCCAGAAAAAAAACATTGTGAAACCATAATGAAGAACAAATTCCATTAGCAAGAGTAACCAAAGTACCCCAGAATAAACCTAACAGTTTGTCAAGCCTTATAAAAAGACCTGGGCGGAAGTCCCGCCCCCACTTCTGTCGTGGGGGCGGGCCTGGAGCCACTTCCGGGTCTGGAGGTTTGGTCATGTCCCCATGTGTGACAGCCCAGGGGGCTTCTGGATTATTGTTACTGGTGGTGAACTCCTTGGTGTGGAATTCCCTTCAGGCCTGAGGATGAAGGTGAGAAGAAATAAAAAACAGGTCCCAAGCTTTCGCAAGTTACTGAAAACTAGTAAAGTCAAACTTGAAAACAAGCTGAAAAATAAGCAATTTAAACAACAAAGCTCTCTCAAGAAGTACCGAAAAGAACAGAGGAAACTAAGGAACTAAGGCAAGCTGTGAAAGATGTTGTATCTAAAAATCCCATCCCATTGGAGGATCCAAAGAAAATACTACCAGTTAAAAGGTTGGAGAAAGAGGAGAAAGAAGAAGAAGAGGAAGCTCTTCCTTTAGATATGATGGATGAAGATGACTTACAGTTAATGAAAGACTTAGGACAAAAAGCGTCTTTTCTAACAAGAGATCTTTCTTCTAGTGAGCCAGTTCATGCCAAGAAACGAAGTGCATCATAGATAAATATGAGAAAATTCCAAGAACTTTGCAAACTGCACCAGAGAAGGAACTGATTCACTTGCTTCCTATCAAAGATAGAAGTGGTATAATCCCACAGACCAGGGAGAAACTCGTTACTGATAGTAATAAAGATGAAGAGGATCGAGAAGAGGAGCTGGAACTTGAAGAAGAGATCACTGAGGAGCCTGTTCGAGAGCTGACTGTAGAAGAGCATTTGATTGAGAGGAAGAAGAAACTGCAGGAAAAGAAAATGCACATTGCAACCTTGGCATCTGCCATATTGTCAGACCCAGAAAGTAATATTAAAAAACTAAAAGAGTTACGTTCCTTGCTGATGGAACAAGATCCTGATGTGGCTGTTACTGTTCAAAAATTGGTGATGATTTCTCTGATGGAGCTATTTAAGGACACTACTCCTTCATATAAAATCCAACCCCTGACAGAAGCAGAAAAATCTACTAAGATCCGCAAAGAAACCCAAAAATTAAGAGAATTTGAAGAAGGGCTGGTTAGCCAATACAAATTTTATCCGGAAAATTTGGAGCAAATGGTAAAAGACTGGAGCAAAGAAAGCTGAAGAAAAGCAATGTAGTTTCCTTAAAGGCATACAAAGGACTGACTAAAGTGGCTGTGGAGAGCCTGTGTGAGCTGCTGGTGGCTTTGCCTCATTTTAATTTTCACAACAACATCATCGTATTGATTGTCCCTCTCATGATGTGTCAAAATCAGTAGGTTGCATCAAATGATTATTGTTATTCTTAAAAAAAATTTATAAGGCATGGGATTCCTGCCCCCTCATTCTTTTGAAATTTCTATTTGTTGATAAAATAGATCTATTTATTAAACACTATCAAAACTAAAAAAAAAAAAAAAAAAAAAAAAAAAAAAAAAAAAAAAAAAAAAAAAAAAAGACCTGGAGACCTGGAGAGCTTTATAAAAAGACAATAAATACGAAGTGGTCGGGTGTGGTGGTGCACAACTATAATCCAAGCACTTGAGAGCAGGAGGATTGCTACAAGTTTGAGGCCAACCTGGGATACAAAGTGAATCCAAGGCCAGCCTGAACTGCAGAATGAAACCCTGTCTCAAAAAGACAGGAGAAAAAAAAAAAAATGAAGTTAATATTAAGAATATTTACCCTATATTTAGAACTTTGCTCAAATTCTAAACATTGATACAAAAACACAAAATAGAGGGAAATTTTTAAAAATTTAAAATCAGGGAATTTTTTAAACCCAAACACTTTGCCTAACATGAAAGTCCCAAATTTGACATTTTTGAGTACAAAAGAAAAGTCTGTAAAAAATAACATCTTTTACAAGAAAAAGGTGATTGAAATAAACTCAAAGATACTTGAAATACAAATGATAGTCACAGGAAACTTTTTTTTATTAGTACACATTCACAATAATACAGTGATTACATTCATAGTGGGGAGCTGGTACATGTGTATCATACTTTAATTTTCTTATTACTCCTCAGCTCCCTCTCCTGCCCGCCATCTCTAGACCTTTCCCATTTGCAAAAGAACAATCCCAATTCCTATTCTCCGTCATTTACTTTGCACTTTATTTATTTATGCTCTAGGTTTCTTACATAAAAGAAACCAAGGGCGGGCAGGATAGCTCAGCAGACGAAGTACCTGCTTAGGCAAACACAGCGACTAAATTCAATTCCCGGCACTATATGCCACGCCAGCCCCACCCCCTGGGAATGCTGTGCCAGCCACTGACTCCAGGTGTGCTGGTACTTGCCTGCAATCCCAACTCTGAGGAGGCTGAAAATAGGAGGATCACTGCAAGTCCAAGCTGCACAGTGAGACCCTGTACCAAGTACATAAGGAAAAAAAAATAGGATATTTATGCTTGTGTGTCTGGTTTATTTAATTTAACATTATGATCTCAAGGTGTACCCATTTCCAACATACTATTTACAAAACAAAAGGTAAAAAATGCATTTCAGGAGTCTTTAATATAATTAAGGAGTAGAGCACTTGTTTTGTATGCTTGAAGCCCTGGGTTCAATCTCCAGCACTGGAAAAAAAAAAAAAAGCAAATTTCAAAAAATATTTGTTCTTTGTTTTCTTTAATGTTTCTTCGCAGCTGCTTTATTTTTTTTTTTCAAAACTGATTAACAGGACAGTTTCAATAATTCATACATTTTACATTGTTATCTTCTTAGTGGTTATCCATAGTACAAGAAGCAGACAGAATATCCTGTCCAAACACTATTAGTACAAATCTTTCTACTCATTGAATTAAGTGAAAGTAGCAGTACATCTATCCTAACTATTTTGTATATACCAATACAAAATGGTCTTTCCTTTGTATCCCCTTGTTTTGTTTAGTCCTGTCAGAGACAGGTATTCCATTGGCATCTAAACATGATAGGTGCATGTTTTCAGCAAAACAATCCAACACAGTCCAGCAGTCCACAATAGTAGTGGGTTATCCACAGAAGTTGTTGACTTGAGCCTTCTACAGCTCAGCATATTAATATGGATTTACTTTATATACTTTGTTTTCATACTTTTCTGCTGGATTGTTAAGACCAAGATAAAGCAAGACCTATATAACAAGAAATGTAACTTTTGTATCTGATAAGGTTAGTCACATACCCTCAGGATTTATCCTGTAACCCCTTACCGCACTTTGTAGGTCCTTTGCCAGTGTCAGCCTTGTGGATGAGTCACAACCATTGCTTGACCAATTTGCTCTCTGTGAAAACCTGAGAGAATGTTTTCTCTCCATGTGACTCATCTTTGGTACACTATACATCATGATCACTTTCCTCTGTGGTCCCATAATAGCCTTGATCAGAAAATTTGGGACACATCTGAGTTACATGATGTTACAGTACAAGTTCTCCTATATCCTGAGTTTTCACTGACCTTGAAAGGCTACGGCCAAAATGTTGGCTGACCTTGCAGGTGTTCCTTTTCTCTAATTTTTGACCTGCAAACTTAGGCTATTAACCCTCCCAAAGAGAAGCTTATTATTACCCTGCAACATATGCAGTTCAGTTTATCTAAGTATCAATCATCTTAGGCATAACATGGAACAGGTATTTTCCATCAAGTATTGAGATACTAAACTCTAAGTCCTCGCAGAATATGAAGAAAAAAATAAAATAAATAGGAATAAATACATATTATTACATAGAAATTTAGAAATCTAACCAGATACAGCATTGTAGCAGGACAGGCCTGTGACTTTTTTTTCTTGTGTCTTTTTTTTAAATTTATTACCCTTAATTTAAAAAAGAAAGAAGAACTTTAGTTGACAGTATGGTAATAATTGGTATCTCATGACAAGAAGTGTTTAGAAGACCAGAATGACAGGCATTCCAAGCGTGACCCTTCTATTACACATTACTATCTTCAGTGCAGTTGCTTGGTTCATAAGTACCAGCAAATATACTTAGTCATGGTGAGAATCCTACCAATTAACTGCTAGTTTCAAAAACTTGCTGATGTTTCTCAGGATCATACCCTTACCCATCTTGTGCATATAAAATGTATAGCTTTGCCCATATCATGTTTCTCACCTTTTCTCCTTGCCCTCTCCTTGTTGTTCAATCCTCAAGTTCTTGCTTTCCTTTTAATTGTGTTATACCTTTCTATTTGTAATTTTTCTTTTGAGTTCTTATACTAAGGAGACTGAATGATATTTACACAGGTGACTCTGGTTTATTTTGCTTATATGTATATATTCAAGTGGCATCCACTTAAATAGGAAAGCTTCCAGCTTATCATTTTTATAGCTGAGTAATACTCCATTGTATAAAAATACCACATCTTATTCAACCACTCCTCATGTGATGGGCATCTTATTTGTTTCCAAGATTTCGCTGTCACAAATTATACTGCTATAAATATAGTTACACATATATCCCTGTGATATGACATTTTCAGTTCCTCTGGGAAAATTCCCAGTAGGGGGATAGCTAGCTTAAATGGGATTTCCAGTTCTAGTTTTTAAGGAGTCTCCACACTGATTTCTATAATGGTTCCACCAGTCTACATTCCCACCAGCAGTGGAGAAGAGTTTCCTTTTCCCCGCATCCTCTCCAACATTTGTTGTTGGTTGATTTCCTTATGATAGCCACTCTTTCTGGGGTGGGATGGTATCTCAGTGTTGTTTTAATTTGCATTTCTAGGATAGCTAGTGATGTGGAGCATTTTTTCATGTATTTGCTTCTTTAATTTGTCTTCTGAGAAGTGTGTGTTCATTTCAGATGCCCATTTCTGGATTGAGTGTTTAAATTTAGGAGCCCTAATATTTTTTAGTTCTTTATAAATTCTAGAGAGCAGACCTTTGTCTGAGTGATTATTAGTTAAAATTTTTTAGAAATTTATAGGTTGTCTTCACTTTGTTGGTAATTTCTTTTGACGTGCAAAAACTTATCGGTAAGAGTTGGTCTCAGTTGTTAATTCTTTCAAGTATTACCTGTGCGATTTGATTTTTGTTCATGAACTCTTTGCCTACCCGTCTTCAAGAGTTCCTCCTACTTTCTCTTCCAGGAGACTGAGTGCTTCTGTTTTAATGTTTAGAACTTTAATCCATTTTGACTTTAGCTTAATGCCTGGTGATAGACCTGGGTCAAGTTTTAGTTTTCAGCATGTAGAGAGCCAGTTGTTCCAGTACCATCTGTTAAAGAGGCTATCATTCTTCCAGTGTGTTTGGCCCCTTTGTCAAAGATTAGGTGGCTGAGTGTGTAATACTCTTTTTATTTTTTTTTTTTTGGGGGGGGAGACCAGGGATTGAACTCAGACCCTTGCACCTTCAGGGAGGCGCTTATTCTACTGAGCCATCTTCCCAGTCCCACAAAAAAAAATTTGTGTATTCATTAATGTTGTCATAAAAATACCGTTTTAGAAAAGCATAGCTATAAGTTAGATCATTGGCAATGGTTATATCTATGAAATGATAAAAACAGACTTTGACCTTTGTTGGAATCTCTACTCTGAGAAGAGCAGGCAGAGGAAGCACTTTAATTAGCCATAAAGTGCCCTAGGGGAGGGGGTAATGGATGGATGGATGGAGAGGAGTGATGAGAAGACACCTAGGAAATGGGACCTGAGGGTTTCTCTGTGAGATAAGGTTGAAGAACTGCTCCCCACATAACAGCATGACAGGAGAGGTGACAGTATACGATGAGCCTCCCATGGGCTCAGAATGGCCTGTGGAGCAGCAGAAAGTATCTCTTCCCCCAACAGTTACAATATTGGCTGAGAGAGAACTAGAGCACCCATGACGGCTCTGGCAAACCAAGTGGAGGATGTGAATGGAGGGTCAGATCAGGCAGAAAGTAGCAGCAGATGCCACCTTACAAAGATAATGACCACAATTCAGAACATGCACACTTAAAAAAAAAAAAAAAAAAAAAAAAAAAAAAAAAAAAAAAAAAAAAAAAAAAAAAAAAAAAAAAAAAAACCAGCGATAGATGTCATACTATGGTGAAAGAAGACAGCAGCAAAATTTTGAGCTAACCTAAGGGAACATGAAAGCAGAACAGGGTGGAACTATGTGCAACTGCAGGGAAGGACGAAAGGTTTGGAAAGCTGAGCAGAGCGAAAGGGATCAAAGAAAGATAAAGCTGTACTGATCTCCACTGCAGGCCTGAATATGTGGGTTGTGTAAAATGAACCCAATACACCTATTTCCTAGGGTTATTCTAATACAGTAAGTTCACACTGAGATAGGTCAGGATCCTATACACTTCTCCAACAAGATTTTAGTATAAATTTTAATAAAAAATTATTTTACTATAGAACATGATTTCTTTACCCAGATTGCTGTAATGTGGCCAAATTTATTGAGCTTAATCTGAATATAAACATAAGGATCATCTCAGAGCTAACATAATTCCCCCCCACCTGCAGAAAATAATGTGACCAAGTGCTTGTGATCCAGTACCCTTACTGTTACACAGACAGTACTTCTGAACTGGTAAGATATTGAGTCAAGCTTTCCTCTCTAGAATAGGACAGATGACTCAATGCAGCATTTTTTTTTTTTTTCCAGGAGCTACAACATCGATTTTGCTGTTTCTTTGTCAAACCCAACTTAACTGAACTAAGTAAACTGAATTGAAAACTTGTTTTTAATTCCAAGATAAACTGTCTTTTTTTCTTTAAGGAGATAGCCTCGGGAACAAGAAACTAATGCTTCTATACGTATTTATCAACAATCAGAATTGGAACAGCACAGCTACCATATGGCAGTATTTTGTTAATTACTTCATGTAAACTTGACAACGGTTCCCATTTTGTAGATAAGGAAACTGAGACTGAGAAACGTTGAGCTGCAGAAAAAACGCACAGAGCAAATGCCAAGGCCATAAACTGCTTTCAAAGGCTGTTTTTTCCATTGTGCCACAATACCTCGCTGCTGAAAATACATGAGCTACCTCAGGTTAGTGCTTCTGCAGACGGTGATCTGGGCACCCAAGATGTGAAAAGGCCCTTCTACCTGTGGCCTCTACCATGTCCTCGCCTCTCCCAGCCTCTCCCCAACCTCTTCTCTGCCATCCCGCCTCACCCCCATTTCCAGGCCCAAAGGTCTCACAAGGCTGCACAGAACAGCTCCCCCTGCCTGCCTTCACCCCTTCCTTCCCTCTGCGCTGGGCGAGCACCCACTAGCACCCTCAGCCCCACTCCTGTCCTCCTGACCGTCCACGCACGCGCAGCATGCACGCAGCGCACGCACGCAGCGCACGCACGCAGCGCACGCACGCAGCGCACGCACGCACGCAGAGCACGCACCCGCTGCGGAAGGGACCATGACGGGGCGAGAGCTGTCGGAAAGCAGGGCGGCGTTAAGAGTCAGCCAAAGGCTGCAGGAGTGAGTGAATGAATGAATCTTACTTTACGCCAACGTGTGCGTTTTACGTGTCCTAGACTCTGAACAAAATCATAAGCAGGTAGCCCCTGTGAGGAAAAAGCGCTCTTAAATAATTCTAAGGACCCATTCACAGGCTCCGCGCACCCCACAAGTGGCCACGCCCCTGTCTGCCGAGCAACCGCTCCTCGCGCCTGCGCAGGGGCCGCCCCTGCCCGGAGCCCCGCCCCCAGGTTGAGGCGGGCGGTTGGAACCGGCAGGATCCTCCGTTCACTGGTCCTGCCTGCTATGACGATCACCTACAGCTGCGTTGCTAATGGCCGAGCGATCCTAGCGGAGCTGGCTTTAGCTGGCGGCTCCTACCAGGTACCTGCGAATCCGCCTCTGTGCCTCCGAGGGCTGCGTCCCTCGAGCCCGGAGCCCGCCCAGCGTTTTCTTCCGGACTAGGCCCTGCAGAGTGGCGGGAACCGGCTCTGGGAGTACAAGCCGCGCCCCGCGAGCGGTCGGGACTCCCCGCCGGAGTTTTGCGTGAGCCCCGAGGGCCAAGGTCTGTGACTCTACTGATGTCCAGTTCCATGGATTGTTAGATTCTCTCACCTGAGCAGCTCAGCACACATGTAATGTCGTAGTGCAAAATCCCAAAGAACGTGAAGGACCCAGCAGTGAAGTTGGGCCTCATGTTGTATCTGGAACTCCTTATACCCTTGTGTCCTTGTTCTGGAATGTACAAAGCCTATCAGTGAAGGTCAACTCGTAACTCTTGGGAAGGAGGGCTCCCTGCTGGTTACAGTGGGGGATCAGACCACAAATTAGGGTGCCTGGCTTATAAGGATTACTCCCAGCCTGCAGGGGAAGGAGAAATAAGAACTCTGCCGAAGAAACAGCATGATGTGTTTGGAAGTCCCAAAGAACTCAGGGTGGCCAGAGCACAGGGTCTTGTAGGGCCTTGAGATGCGGCCAGAAAAAATGGGCAGGGGATAAGTAATATTTGCCAGTCCCTCATGCTGTGTTCCTTGGGGGTCTGACTGCAGTCTTCTTTGAACTTAACACACTCACTCAAACCCGTGATACTTTTCCTGTGGCCACTGCCAAATCCACTTGCACAGTTAGTTCTCTCCAGACTTGGATTGCCAAGTGGATAGAGTTCAAACATATGTCTAGAAATACATCATCTTTAAGAGATTCCCTCTTGTATGTTTCAGATCTTGTTGAGTAGCCCTACTGAGTCATTCAAGCTGAAGGGAAGTCATCCTTAAGTTTTCTTTCTTCTTCACTTTGACAGCTGCCTGTTCTTTCATTGCCCAGTTCTGTGTTTTGTCTCCTGGGAGTAATATCTTCAATCCCTTTTTCTCTAAACTATTGCCCCACTTGGGGGCAGTATAACATCTTCCATGGTTTGAGACCTCATTTCCTTCTAGAAGCTTGCTCTGTGTCCGGGCTATTTAACTCCCCTTTTCTAAAGTGCTTACCAGTCTGTTATGGTTTGTGTGTAGTGGTCCCTCCAACGCCTCCAAAGTACTCATGGCTTCTAGGGGTTGTGATTAATTCATGATCCAGTGCTGGGATTATGGGTATGAGTGCTACACCCACCATAAGGCAAATAGCCTGGATGCAATATAAGGAAGGGAGAGAGGCTTGCTCTCTCTGCTTTCTGCCGCTGCAGCCGTAGTTGTTCTGCCTCTGCTCCCTTTTGCTCTGGCTGTTTTGTTGTTTGCCACCACGATGGACTATTACTTTCTACCATGTGCCACTCTACCTTGGAGCCAGCCAAGTATAAACTGAAACCTCCACAAACTGTGAGCTAAATAAACCTGTCTTTACTTAACTTTGGGTGTTGGGTATCTTGTCCCAGCAGCAAAAGTAACCAACACACAGTCCGAATTGGAACCTTTTACTTTACTTTCTCTGCCATTGAACTTCAAGAGAGGGACTATCTTCCCAGCCCATAATGCTTAATAATTGTAAGTTCTCAACAAGCCTTTAGTAAGGATGGAGAAATGAAAACTTTCAGAAGCCAGAAGACCTATCTGTGAAGCACAGTGGAGGTGAAGAAGTTGGAAGGTATGGAGCAATCCACAGGTAAAAGAGATTTAAAGGTGTGGAATGTCTGCAGAGCAGAAAGCAAATCAAGAAGGAGGATGGCAAGGAACTTTAAGAAACAGTGAAACTTGAGTCCTGTATCATGGCTTTCCTCAGTATCAAAGACCATGATAAAAATTTATCTGGGTTTGAAGAACATTAGTATCAAACATGATTAACATAGTGTCCAGGGGACCAGGGAAATAGCTCAGGAGAATAAGCACTTGCCTGGCAAGCTCAAGGGCTTGAGTTCCACCACCAGTTCCACAAAAAAAAAAAAAAAAAAAAAGTGTCTAGTCACTACTGTTACAGGGTCCGGTAGCTGGATAGGTCACTTGTTGAGGCTGGATATTTGGGTATGGCAAACTGGATTTACAAGAAGGACATGCACAGAAAAGCTTCTTAGCCTTGCACCTTATGTTCAGTTCTGGCACAAGATCAAGCAGATTTTTCATTGGATGGCCTTGATCTGGTGTCAGAATTGCTGTAAAAAAAGATGATGGACATTAAGATCAAGACCACTATGAGACTCACCAGCTAGCCCTGCACCCTGCAATGTGTATTTCTTCCACTTTAACTAGTATGTGCTTATTCTGCAGAACACATTTTTTTCCTTTCTGTTCTGACCTTTAATAAGTGTAAAACTCCTATGTTTGTGCTTGCCATGTCCAGTTCTTCAAATAGTATTAACAAGAGCATGGAAGGGTACCCTAGTACCTACTACTACCACTCTTTTTCTACCCCACAATGAAACAAGCATCTGGAGCACATGAATTCCCAAAACACAATTAGAACCCACTGTGTCCTGTATTTTACTATATTTTGTTGGATACTGCTTGTATTCTGTAAAAGAGTCTCTTGGGAGAAACTCTAAGGGCCTGGATATAGTCCCATTAATACTAGAGTAATAAAAAAACTTATTTATCCCTTTACTTTTTGAAGTTTTTTAGGAACTCTTTTTCCTAGAAAATCCCATCTTACTGGCATAGTGGTACACATCTGTAATGCCAGCAATTTGGAAGTTGAGGCAGGAGGATTACCATGAGTTGAGGCCAGCCTGGGATACATAGCAAAACTGCATTCCCCAACAAAAAAAAAGGAAAAAACTTCCATCGTTTTAGGCAATACCAAGAATTTCAGATTTTCCTTTCTACCATGGATAAATTTTATCCTTTCATAAAAGTCTCTATTTTAAGTATCATTTTATGAAATGGAAACATTGGGGCCAGTCAGATAGCAGTTTAAAGTGCCTGCTCAAGCAAGCACAGGGACTTGGTTTCAATCCCCAGTACCACATGCTGTGCCAGCCCTATGCCTGGGGAGGTCTGAGCTGGTCACAAAAAAAAAAAAAAAAAATTAATTTAAAAAAAAAATATATATATATCTATATATATATATGAAAAGTGTGACTGTTTAAGGCTTCTTAAGTAACTTTCAGGTTCTTTTAATGCTTTTAAAGTAGATCAGTAGGATTCCACACAATGCACTATATTTAAGGTACTCGATATTTTAGTTTCTTGCAGATTTTCTTAAAAGGTTAAGAGTTCTTGGAATTTTTTTAAAAAGAGGTATGTGAACAATAGTGAATATTTTTATTTTTAAAAAAATTGCCAAGAGTTGCTAAATTCAAAGAATAAGAGCTGAATATTTATCAATATCTTATTTATAGTCTGCTGCTTCTCAGTCTTATAGCTTGTTGTAGCATGTATCTAGGTGTCCCACCAAGCCTCAGGCACTTATAGGTGGAGATTTTCAAAGTTGGCTGGACCTAGAGCATGTGATACTGAGATTAAGAGTGTATATACTAAAATTAGTCCACTGATTTGAATTAGCATAGTTCTGGGTGTGAAAAATGGAAGCCCTATCCTGGCTGTGGATGACACCAATCAATAGGCTTAGAGCCTGAATGGAATGTAAAAACAAAAAAAGGGAAAACAGACTTCCTGCTCATTGTTGCTTGCTATTTTTCCTGCTTTGCCATGGATTATTTCTCCTCTGCCATGCCATCCTTCCTTCAAGCCAGCTGACTATAGACTTAAACTTCTATAAATTAAGATGAAATAAACCTTTCCTTTTTTGGCTTGATGTCAAGTATTTTGTCTCAGCCATGAGGAAAATGAGTAAGACAGATTTTGGTACCAGGAGCACAGTCACTACTATGATATTATCTGGTAATGTGGTACAAGAGCCTCTAAAACTAACTTGTGGGAAGATAGAAAAGCTTGGAGATGCCAGCTGAAGAAGCAGACCTAGAATGCTATAAATTAAACTTGATAGGAGATTCTGGTCAGAGCTCAGAAGACAAACACGATGGTAGAAATGCTAGGAGGTTTCAGTTAGAAACAAGAACAGCATTGGCTGCTGGACTCCAGACAGTGTATATGTAATGCTTTGGCAGAAAATTTGTTTTGCATTGTCCATAGACTTTGCCTGAGCCTGAGAATAAAGACAGTGGATTAATTAGCTGGTAGAAAAAATTCCAAGGCAATCTAATGTTGAGGAAGTAGAATAGCAAATCTTAGGAGCTTTTAGCCAGATCTATGTTGAGAATCAATAGCAATGAGCTTAGCAGAATCATTTAAAACATTGTGAGTTTGTCCAGAAAGGAAGTTTTGTTAAAGTTGTGGACTGCAAGATGGAGCAGAGAACTTTCTGGAGGAATGTGACACATTCCAAAGGAATGTGACAATAGAAAAGATGGCCTGAGGATATCACAACTAGCAGAACTCCACACTTTGAAGCTTCAAAATGCCAAAAATGAAAGACTTCACTTTGAAAAGAAAGCCCCGAGCACTGTATTTCAGAATGGTGGAAGCCTAGAGAATTTGTTCCTTGGGATTGGGTTCACAGTTCTCATCATTCTAGGCACTTGACCCCTATAGCCAAGAAAAAAGAAAGCTTGGCCACTGCTCTAGCTGGCTACAGCCCTTGGCATCATCCACATAGATCTTGGCATCACCACTATACCCAAGAGAAAAGAAAGCCTGGCCACTGCTCTAGCCGGCAACAGACATTGGCATCATCCATTTAGATGCATGAATGCAAGAGTTGCAGAGTTCAGAAAATCTCCCATCCAGATTTCAGAAGAAAGCCTAGGAGGCCAGGCAGTGTGACCCATACAAGGGCAGTATGTGAGGCTGTGCATGTAATTCAGAAGTGCAAGAGAGAGCCCAGAAGGTTGGGGAAGCCAAGAATGAGGAATCATATGAGGAAAACTGAGAATGTGAACAAATGTGGCTCAAGAAAAAAGCCACGAGAGAGAGAGAGAGAGAGAGACAGAAGGAAGAAAAGAAAGAGCTGTAACCATCCTCAGTGGAGCAACCCAAGCCCTTTGGAGTTCATATCTTGCCACAAATCATCCCAGATGCTGAACATAGAACTGTGGAACTTTATATTTAACCTGTTGGATTTGGATCTTTCTTCACTCCCTTTCCTTTCTATCACTCTATTTGTACTGTTTGGAATAGTAGTGTTTTATCTTGTGTCATTGGATATTGGATTTAATTAACTTTCTTTACATTTGTATAGGAGCTCACAGCTAAAAGTTTGCCCTTAAGCTCAGAGAAGACTCTGGTTTTAGACTTTTCAGCAGTGCTGAAACTTAGGACTTTAGAAGCTCTAAGAGATGGACTAAGTGTCTTTTGTGCGAAAGGATGTGCATGAGTCTTTGTGGGGGCCAAGGGTGTAATGTTAAGACTTGTATCTACTCATCCTCCAAAGCCTCACATGCTCATATGTGAGGTTTTATGGAACTGGATTGATCAAGTGGATGTGGTACTGAGATTAAGAGCGTGTGGTATTAAACTAGTCCACTGATTTGAATTATCATAGTTCTGGATGTGGAAAATGGAAGTCTTACCTGATGTTGGGGAGGCACAATCAATAGGCTTAGAACCCAGGTGAAATATACTTTTTTTTTTTTTTTTTTTTTTTGAGGACCCAGGAATTGAACTCAGGCCCTTGTGCTTGCCAGGGAAGCACTTATTCTATTGAGCCATCTCCCCAGCCCCCAGGTGAAATATAAAGGGAGAGAAAAGGCAGGCTTGCTGTTGGTTCTTGCTTTCTGCTTCCTGCTTTGCTGTGGATAGTTTCTCCATGGAGAGTTTCTCCTTCGCAATGCCTCTCTGCCATCCCACCCTTCCTTGGCACCAGCCAATGTGGACTGAAACCATTACAAACTGTAAACTGAAATAAATCTCTACTTCTTTAGCCTGTGCGTATCAGCTATTATATCTCAAAAATGAGAAAAGTAGCTAAGACAAAGTTCCATGTAAGATGAATTGTATTTATACATTTCTTATGTGTATTCATAAAGAGTATATATATTTATACAATCTTAGTATCTTCCTACAACTTCATATAAATGTTTTATGACTTCTCTCTCTTACCAGACATTATGAATCACATCCATTAGTTCTCTTAGGAAAAAGTTTCTCTTTAATTAATTAGAACAGTGGTAAATTTAGGAAATAATGAAAGACACTATTAATCTTTTACAGAGTAAATGTTGGTTGTTTATTTTTAGGAAGCAGCAGCAAAAGTGCTTAGCCTCGTGCTTCATAGAGCCAAACCAATGACCATACTGCAAATGGGAAGGTATGTTCTAATGCAAGTCAACTTTTTAGTTACTAACCAATAATTCCAATGTTAAGAAAACACTAGTTGTACGTACTCTTGATTGAGCTCACAGAAAGTAGAATTCCTATATGTAAAAGTATAAAATCATGGATAGAATGATAAACACCTCCCTCAAGATAGAAGTCACCTCTTTAAACAGAAGGGCAGAATGAAACTGAGGAAGGAGACACAGGAGATATTAATGGAATCTCTGATAATATAACTATAGAGAGTCTAAAAGTGTTGTTATCTTTGAAGGAGACACAGGAGATATTAATGGAATCTCTGATAATGTAACTATGGAGTCTAAAAGTGTTATTATCTTTTCTCTGTATTTTATTGTTAGATCCAAACATTTCATTAATAACAAAGGAAATTTCTATTTCTAAAATATCTTTAATATCACCAGGAATAATAGCAGTCACTCAGCTTAGTGGATTAAAGCACTTGTTCAGGCAGATATAGGAGTGGGGGAGGGAGTTTCAATCCCTGGCCTGCCATGTTCACCCTGCCCCCAGAACATGCTGAGATGGTGAATGATATGGCATGGTATTATGCACCTGTAATCCCAGCACTTGGAAGGCTGAAAAACAGGAAGGATTAGTACACATACATTCTGTATAGTGAGACCCTATACTTTCAAGATCAGTGAAGACTCAGGACATAGAAGAATCTGTACTGTAACATCATGTAACTCAGTTGTGCCCCAAATTTTCTGATCAAGGAGATTATGGAGCCACAGAAGAATGTGATTGATGATCTATAGTGTGCTTAAGGAGAATCAAATGGAGAGAAAACATTCTCTTAGGCTTTTACACAGAGCAAATTGGTCAAGCAGTGGCCATGACTCATCCGCAAGGCTGACAAACGATCTACAAACTGGAGTACAGGGTTACAGAATAAACCCTGAGGGGACTTGACTGACCTTATCAGATACAAAAGTTACATTTCTTGTTATAGGTCTTGGTTTATCTTGGTCTTAACCATCCAGCAGAAAAGTATAAAAATCAGGTATATAAAGTAAATCCATATTAATATGCTGAGCTGTAAAAGGTTCTAGTCAACAATTTCTGTGGATAACCCACCACTATTGTGGACTGCTGGACTGTGTTGGAGTGTTTTGCTGAATTCAGGCTCCTATAATAATTGAATGCCAATAGAATACCCATCTCTGACAGGACTAAAAAAAAAAAAGGGAATACAGAAGGAGGACCATTCTGTATTTGTATATACAGAATAGTAAGGAAAAATATGCAGTTACTTTTGCATAATTCTATGAGAAGAAATATTTGCACTAACAGTGTTTGGACAGGATATCCTGTACTATGGATAACCACTAGGAAGATAACAATGTAAAAAGTATTAATTATTGAAATTGTCCTATTAATCAGCTTTGAAACTGTCTTATTGATATTTGTCTCAAAATAAAATTAAACTAAATTTAAAAAAAAAAGAAAAAAACACATCAAGCAAAGGTATAGCTTGTGAAATATTACAGAGGACCACCAACAGCAACTACCACTGAGAGCAAAATAAAAGAACCCTTTTGTTTACCCCAAAACTCCCCATTATATGTTCTGTGTCATTCATTGCTTTCCCCCTAAAGTCAAAATCAGTCCTGATCCCTACTAATGTGGCAGTTTCTTCAGCATTTTTTCATTGCCCTAGCACCCAAACATGCATACTCAGATAATAGCCCAGTTCAGCCTATTTTTTCTGTCTTTCTTTCTCTCTCTCAAGCCAGGAATCAAACCCTGGTTCCTGCACTTGCCTAAGCAGACACTTAGTCCACTGAGCTATCTTGCCAGCCCAATGATGATGCTCTAAAAGTTGGACTTAATAACATTTAATAAGCGTTTAGCTTCCAAAATCAAATTTACGAAACAGTTTCTTCAAATTGCCTAATTTTCATTCCTTTTCTCTTCACATTACTCTCTCCCACACTATATAGATAACCATTTTCAACAAGTTTCTGGTTTGTAATTCTTTTATTTTTTCTTCCTATAAGAAACATTTTCTATAAAAATACCTTATAGAATACAAGTATATATTCATATGTCCTTACTGTATAACAACATACAAGAAACACAGAGGTAGTATATCATACTGTTTTCTCCACCTTGCTTTTGTCAGTTTACAACATATCCTGAACATCAGATATTCACATTGCAACTTTAAAATAATTTCTGTATGGGCTTGTAATCCCAGAATTCAGGAGTCTGAGGCAAAAGGATTACCACCAGTGTAAGACCAGCCTGGGTTATCTAGTGAGTTCAAGGGCAGACTGAACTATAGCAAGATACTGTATCAAAAAAAAAAAAAAAAGCTTCTAAATGTTCCTAATAACATACTGAATACAAGTTTAAAATATTTCTCCTTTTGGAAAGAAAGTGTTCAGTGGGAAGACAAGACTGGGATGAATAAAAGACAGGAAAAATATATATATATGCAGAATAGTTTGGATAATTGTATTGTCAATTTCTGCTAGTCTTTTGAAAGGAGCAGGTAATGCTTAAAAAAAATTTTACTCTTATTTTTTCCTCTTTTGGATGTTTTATAACTTCGTTACTGTTTTTTTTTTTTCCTTTAAAAGAATCTTATATGTTTATATCTGATAATCTGAACAACTAATTTGAAGATAGTATCATGTAATATAGCAACCACTATTGAATTCCTATTACTTTGTTTAGTGAAGTCTGTATCATTTCTATTGGTTTTTATCACTAGTTTGTATTCTTTAAAAATATTTTTTTAATATTTCTCCTTTTCATTTTGAGTATCAACTTATCTTAAGTCAGATGTAACTTTCAGATAGATAGTAGAAACTTTGTCCAGCAGCCTTCTAAATTTATAAATAAAAATATTGCCCAAATGAAGATTATTTATATCAGTCAATATCATTGTTAAAATGTTTAGGATATTCATGATACATATGAAGATTTATTTGAAATGGCACATACTTTAATTTTCTACCTCTAGAATTATCTTCTCTATCTGTTCCTGAGATTCCTCATTCTTATACATATCCAGCTTAACATTCAACCAGGCCTGTTGCCTGCCAAGCATTCAGTAAGATGAGATTCATGTGTAGGCACTGAGCAGCGAAAGATGGGGGCCCTTCTGAGAAGCAGAAAAAAAATCTAGCAGTTGAAGTGGTGAGGGAAAGGCACACTTTAACTTACTAGAAAGAGTTTAAGTCCTCTCTCCCCAGCTCATCAAGTTCTCCAGAAAATTTAATATTGGCAGTTTACTACTTCTAAATTCTCAAAATACAAAGCCATGGGCCAGGGAGATAGCTCAGTATCTTAAGCACTTGCCTGACAAACAAAGCCAGGAAGTATCAAAAGTCTACCTAAAAATGTAAGGATAACAAAACACTAAACATAGAATTTTCTGTTTAGTCAGAGTCTTGATTCAGTCTTAGAATTTGATTTTTGTGCAAACTATTTCAAACAAATATGCTGAGCATGGTGGCACATACCTGTAATCGTAGCACTTAGAAGGCTAAGGCCGGAATCCCTGTGAGTTTGAGGCCAGCCTGGAATACATAAGGAGATTCTATCTCAAGAAAGAAAAAGAACAAAAACAAGCAAATAAATGTGTTTAGAAATAAATAAAGGTATGGTTCAAAAATTATATAATATATGTGTGTGTGTGTGTATCTGTGCATTTTATTGATGCAAGTTTAAATATATAAATTGTACACATTTTCATTTAACAATTTAATTTGTCAAGTAGATAAAAATTCTCCTAATTATTCTGATTATGAAGTTATTTATAGAGCTGGGGAAATGGCTCCGTGGAATAAGCACTTCCCTGGCAAGCACAAGGGCCTGAGTTCAATCCCCAGTTCTGCCAAAAAAAAAAAAAAAGTTATCTATATAGTGTTCATACCAGTAATAACAGCTCAAAAATCAAATAATAAATCCTCAGTGTGGGTACTTAATTTCTTCAATATTTTAAATACTAAATGTATTTTTTTTTTCAAAGCTATGTCTACCACACTCTCCTTATTGATGGAATCACTTACTTATGTGCTACAGACAATGCTTCAGATATGGGGTTGCCATCTGCATTTCTTAGAGAAGTAAGTGACTTTCTATATAACTGTAAGGGCTTGTCAGCTATGGCAGATATGAAGCCTCTGGTTTCTCCTTCACCAGCGACAGTCTCTCTAACCCTAAGCAGCCACTCACATGCTGTTCATATGAATGACCTTTGGAAGTTTCTTAGTTTCAGCCTTCACCCCTTTCTTGCACCTACTCTTTCCCTAACTTTAAGCAAGATCTGCAAAGACCATCAACTCGGATGCATTAGAGCCTTTCTTTATATTTATTTCATTTTTAAGATTAAGAAATAAATTAAAGTACCCTAATATTCAGCAAACTTTTTCAATAGCATGTCTTAATTTGCATGTATTATATAATTTAAGGGGTGACAAGTAACAAAAATTTTGAAACCAGTATTCTAAAGACACTTGTGTATATAAACAGAAGAATATCAATCAATTATAAATAAATAAAAAGAAATATTCTTAAAGCAAAACAAAGTATGTCCACAGAAAGTTTTAACTGAGAATTGCCAACAAACATAAATTATGGTAGAGTGCTTATTTCAATGTACTTATGTAGCTATAAGAAATCTGGCAAATTTCTAAAGGTTAGAGGCTGGCAAGATAGCTCAGAGGACTAGGCAAGCATCTGCAGGGTCTGGGATTCAATCCCCAGCACCACAGGCCAAGCCAGCCCTGCCCCCACTGAGTCAGGGTGTGCGCCCTTGTAATCCTAGCACTGGGGAGGCTGAAACAGTGCGATCACTACTAGTCCAAGCTGTGTAGTGAGGCCTTGTACCAAATACATTTAAAAAAAAGAAGAAGAAAAAGAAAAATTTCTAAAGGGTGACAAACCTCAGTACTTGTTCCTGTTGCCCAGGTTTGATCTCCAACCAGCAAGAGACTCCATGAAAGGCAGTCTAGAGACAGACAAGAGCTAAAGTATTACTCTGGTGATTTCTGTGTTAATTTCTTATATTTAATAGTAAGTGACCCTAATCTTCTGTTTTACTTGCAAATATATAATTCAGGATAAGTATTTTAATAAACAATAATTAAAATCCAGATATACTCTAGTCAGTATTAATTTTTATACCATCAAATTTACGAGTCACATACATATTTTCTCTCCCATGTGCTAAATTGCTTGATACAGATCAGATTGTACCTGTCTGTGGATGAGGTCCAAGATAAATCAGGCCTAAGTATTGTAATTCACTCTTTAGCTACACCTAGACCAGTTTCTGACAGTCCAGATGCCAAACAGTCACTTAACTGAATATGCCCTAATTTGTTTTCTCTCTGCCCATTACATCAAAACATCCCAACTTCACCACCACCTTTCCAGGAAACACAAAATTGCTAACCACATAATATTTACCACTGCTGCAAAGAAATACATTAAGCACAAACAGTTCACAGTTCTGTTCCCAGATTTTGAAATGTTCTATAACTAGGGTTTGATAGACACTCCTGCCATTTAGTTAGCATTATTGTGTTATTGTCCAGTGGACTTTGAAGGTAGGGGTGAAAGGGAGACACAACACTACTCAGAAAAGGTTGTGCCTGCCCCGTCCCACTGGTCTGTGACTCTAACAAGTGAAGGCAGTGCTCACAGCTATGCCAAGTTTCTGCCCTGTACAGCATCAGAGAGGAAAGGTCAGTTTGGGGCAGTTTTCATAATTACTGCATCTTAATGTAAAAGGATGCCCTGTCACCAAAAAGCCAGGAATGTTACAATTTCTTTTATGTTTCAAGTTTCTGCTAGGCTTTACTTCAGATTAATATAGGCCCTGTAATTCTCCAAATGAAATCATCTATACAGGTTATATATTTACATTCATTTCTCCAGGTTAGTGATACTTTTACAAGAAATCCTTTGATGTCACAAGAGTATTTTTCTCCTTCAAATGCAGTTGCTGCAGACTTTCAACAAGTATTAGGACAGTATATGGTACGTACCTCAAATTGTAGTCCTAACTAGTATCACTGTTGTGCTCACTTCAGTGACATGTACTAATATTGGAAGAAGACAGAGAAAAAATATCAGGGTTACAGCTAACAAACCTGTTATGAGTTAGGAGCTGTAAAGGAGAATGAGCGCCATCTTCATATGATGATAAAAAGGGATATCTACGATATAACGGCAAAGCAAGAGAAAGTGTGTATGATATACTTTTACTTATCATTTTAAATGCTATTTAAGAAACGGAATAAATACAAATGTGGTCTGCTTGTGTATTATTTAAAAATAAAAGGGAAGGGGAAGAATAAACCAGGAACAAACACATAATTAGCCCTGTGGGGAGGAGGTGGGAAAGAAGGGAGAATGACAGGAATAGAAACTAAGCTTGGGCTAGGGAGATAGCTTAGTGGCTGAAGCACTTGCCTGGCAAGCACAAGGTCTTGAGTTCGATCTCCAGTACTGCAAAAAAAAAAAAAAAAAAGGGAGGAAGGAAGGAAGAAATGAAATGAAACTAACTAAGCATCTTTGAGGAAACTTCTATTGCAAATTTAACTGTAGAACCCTGTAAAGGCTTTATATAATTATGAAATACAGTTAAAATGTTAAAAGTTGCCCCCTACTAAGTGAAATAGGTCACTAAAGGACACATACTCTAGGATTCCACTTGAATTGCCTGAAGTAGACAGAAAGTGGAATGGTGGTTAGGGAAATAAAAAGGGGGAAATAGCAGCCAGTGTTTGCTGTGCACAGAGGTTCTGTTTGGGAAGCTGACAAAGTTCTACAGATGGATGGTGGTGGCAATTGCATAACAATGTAAATGTACTAATGCCACTGAACTATGCACTTTAAAGTTGCTAGATTGGGCTGGATATGGTAGCACCTGCCTATAGTCCCACTACTCAAGAGGCTGAGGCAAGAAGATGGCTGCGAGTTCAAGGCTAACCTGAACTACATATTGACACCCTGTCTCCAAAAAAAATTTTGAAATTGATAAATGTTATGACTGCATATGGATCTATCATAAATTTTTTAATTTTTAAAGTAATCTCTAAAACTCAAAAGCAAGATGACAAAAATGAATTTCATTTTATATATATATACATATATATTTATATATACATATATACATATGTATATACATATGTATATATGTATGTGTATATATATATGTTAAAAACTTATAAGCCTATACACATTTATTTTAAGTGATGCAATAAAAATTCTTTTTTTTTAGTCTTTTATTATTTATTTGGTACACTGTCTCACTACGCAGCTCAGACTCATAGTGATCCTCCTGTCTCAGGCTCCCCAGTACTGGGATTACAGGCGTGCACCACCACATCCAGACTTGGTGGCCAGATCATCACAGAGCCAGCAGGGCATGTGGTACTAAGGGTCAAACCTGTGTCCTTGTGCTTTCCAGGCAGACACTTAGACCACCGAGCTATCTCCCTAGCCCCTAAAAGTTCTTTCAGTCTGTTTCCTTGTGAGATTATGCCCTAATGAGAAAAAAGAACTAAAAATAAACTTTAAAGCTTCTATTTTGAAGAGTTACATTGTCAGTACTAATATACTGCTATTACCATCCTCAAATTGGCTTATGTAAATGTAAGTATATATTTGAACAATTGAAGAATCAAGATTCACAGAACAGTGACAAATATAAAAAGCAGAAAAGAAGGAAAAATGGAAACAAAACTTCTGTAAAGAAGGAGAGGAAGAATAAAGTTATATCATGTACAGATGCAAATTCTCTGTAATGAATGTGATCATTTTGTATATCTAAAATGCACCAGAAAATTTAATATTTTAAGAAGTCAAGTAAACCCTACTAATCTCAAATTTTCCCCCAAATTTTTTTAGTTTCTTGTTTAGCCACTGAAAAGGCCTAAAAACCAACCCAATGTAAGTCTCAATCATAAGATCCAAATATCATCTTTGATTCAGAGAAATGGGGCCTGAGTACAGATATGAGACAGAAAAATGCATAAGCTGGAAACATATTATCACATCTTAAATAAGGAATCTACCAGTCAGTGAGCTCAGGTAGAAGGTATCAGCAATAAGAAACTGCTCTGGCCAGTAATAGAATAATCCAGTGCAACACTGAAGACAGGTGTGGTAGCCCACATCTGTAATCCCAGATATTCAAGAGTCTGAGATAGGAAGGTTTTAAGTTTGATGTCAGCCTGGGCTACTTAGCAAGACCGAGTCAAAACATGTATAAGGGCTTAAAGATGTAGTGTAGCACTCCTCAAGTTCAAGTACCCAACACATGTGCATACTGAAACACACACACATATACACACATTCAATGTAGTGGGTTGTAATACACCAAATATGTTAAACTCCACGAATACCTAGACACTAACAAAGGGGAGAGATATCCCTCATCAATCAACTTTGGAAGATACTACTTGCCAAATGTGCCTCAGAGGAACATAGTTGATGAAGGGTGTTGTTTGCTTTGTCAAAATATTTCAGCCAATAAGTGATAAAGTGATAAAATGCTACCATTTTTAATCCCTAATGAAATAATAGGCAATTATCATCATTAAAAATGAGGTAAAACATTGATGAGGAACTTCATAATGGGTGAAACAGGCTCAAAACCCCTAAAGCCACTGATTTTTTTTTCCTAACCTCCAATTAAAAGGCAATCAGAAAATATGTAGAACAGCATATATCTGAAATATTCTTATTCCAAGACATCCAACCTGAACATGACCAACTCTTGCCTCTGACTCCAGTTAGAGGAAATAGATCAATGACCACAGTTAAATGATAGTGAAATAAGGTAATCAGCAAAATCCAAAATAAAAAAGTCCATGACTAAAGAAGACATAACAGATATCAATCAAATGTAATATGTCATTTTGTTTGTTTTGTTTTTGTGGTGCTACAAATTGAACCCAGAGCCTTCAACCAGAGCTACATCCCCAGCCTTTTTTTCATTTTTGAGACACAATCTCACGAAGTTGCTAAACTACTCAAGCTGGGGTCAAACTTTGCATTTTTCCACCTCAGCAGGAAATTCCAGAGTGCTGGAATTACTGAGATGAGCCACTATGCCCAACAGTATGTGAATTTGGGATCCTAATTCAATGAAAGGAATATTAAACAACTGAGTTCTGTGGGGTTTCGGTTTTTTGTTTTAGTTATGGCAGGACTGGAGATTGAATCCACACTGAACCATATCACCAGCCTTTATGTTTTACTTTGAGATAGGGTCTTCCTAAATTACTACATTGCCCATGCTGGACTCAAATGTGATTCTCTTGCCTCGGCCTCTCAGGAGTGCTGGTACAGGCATACACCAGCACACCTGGCTGCAGTGTTGTTTTTAGATAAATGCATGATATTAAGAACTTTTTTGAGAGGTCATAGTGACTTTTTTTAATGTGAGCATATCTTTTAGAGATATAAAGCTAAGTATTTACTGATTAAAATGCTAGAATCTGGTGTTTACTTGGGGAAGAGGAAGTGCTATAGATGAAACATGATTGGTCATGTGTGAATAATTGCTGAAACCAATGTGGGTACCTGAGGGTTCACTCCACTTGTGTATGTTTGAACTCCTTCCTAATAACACTATTTTTAGCAAGCCAAGAAATCCCTATGCCTGTCTTACAGATCAATAGCATGAAAGTCCAGGCTTGGCTGTTCTCTGCTGAACCCTTGAGGCTCTCTCCCTCGAGACCCTCCATATGTCCTCCAAGCTGTGTCCTCAATGGAAGGTCTAGTGAGCACTGAGCTCACTCGGGTATTGGAGTCTGTGTGAAGACACAGCTCTAAGCTGGTGGCAGTGCCAGCAAAGTCAGAACCTGGAAACTGGTGCCTGTTCCTTTGCTTGAGGGCTTCCTCAGTGTGGGCACTTGATCTTCCAGACCAGCAGGGGACTCTCCCATGCTAGTCACCGAGTTTCATACCTCATGTTATAATCACAGCAGTAAAAACACATCACCTTGCATCTATTGATTAGAAGCAAGATGTGCTCAAGATTTAAGGATTAGACAGTGATGTGACTTTGGAGATCATGATGGCACATGTCTACCACATAGCCTGACAAAATAACTCAGGATAAGCTGGGCAATGTGGTATATATCTGCAATCCCAGTCAGGAGACAGGAGGGTCACCGTGAGTTTGAGGCCAACCTGAGCTACATAGTGAATTCAAGGCTAGCCTGACATGTAGCAAGACTCTCCTAAAATAAATAATTACTTCATATTAATTTCATACATTTTATGAGGAATGCCACATATTCAACAGAAGAAAATGTATTAGTTTAGCTCCCTAAAAACTAGTTTCTGTGGAGAAATACACATATTTTTAAGCAACTGGCCTATCTAAATCCAAGAAATATGTCTTACATTTATAAACTAACCTGGTAAGCCTTAAATCTATACAAATCTTTATAAAGTTATTACATTTCTAACAAAAGTTACGATATACAACTACTTTCTCATAATTCAATGAGAAGAAAGATTTGTACTAGTAGTGTTTGGATGGGATATCATGTCTGCGTCTTGTACTATGAATAACCACTACAAAGACAATAGTATGCAATGTATTAATTATTGAAATTGTCCTATGAATCAGTTTTGAAACTGTCTCATTGCCATTTGTTTCTCAATAAAAGTTATAAAAAAATACTACAACTGTTGCAACAAATGTGAGATAAGACAGTGTTATGAACAACCGTGTGTCAATAAATTGGATACTGTAGAAAAAAAAGGTATTACATTTCTTATAACTAACACAATGCATCCAACCCCAAAAGCTTTTCTGTTCTTGAATGTGCATACATTTTTTGGGTGGAGTCTGTATTTCCAAATAAAGTCACTTTCACAGCCACACAGAGTTGGGACGTCAACATATCTTTTAGGGGACAGAATTCAATCCTAAATGCTCCCTTTTGTATATCTAAGCAGTGAGCACTTTGCACAATATCAATTGTATGTTTCATTACAATGTTAAAGATCTGCTTAAGGTGAGTTAGATTCACTTCCCTAGAGAAGGTTTTAATGTCATTTTCTGTTGCAAAAGCAGTGCTTACTAATAATGTGAGGTAATTCTAAAATATAAGGGCTGGGGAAATAGCTCAGTGGTCCTGGCAAGCACAAGGACCTGGGCACAATCCCTGGTACGACATGCTGTGCTGGACTGGAACCCCAGGCATGCTGGCCCTGAAATCAGGCATGATGGTGCATTCCTTTAATCCCAACACTAGGGAGGTTGAGAAAGGAGAATCACTATGAGTTTGAACTGCATAGTGAGACCCTGTATCAAATAAATTATATATATATAAAGTGTGAATATCTCTTTACAGTATGAATCACACATCCCAAGGTGAGCACTTTTAACAATTCTGAATGTAATTTCCAGAATTATTGGGAGGGTGTCTGTATTTGTAATATATATCTAACACAGATTTATACATACTTTCTTTTGAGACAGGGTCATACTGTGTGGTGCAGGATAAGCTCGAACTCATGACGTAACCCAGGCTGGCCTCGAACTCAAAGCAGTCCTCATGCCTCAGTCTCCCAAGTGCTGGGATTACAGGCATGAGCCACCACACCTAACCTATACACACTCTAAATAAAGAAAACAGATTGTTTATACAATGGGTAAAATCCTCATGCATGGCATTTCTTGACTATAAATCTTTTTCATCTTAAGCTCTGGGGACTGAACCCAGGGCCTCACACATGTTAGATGAGCATTCTGCCTGTCAGCAGTGCTACTTTAGGCAGAAATTTAGGAATCAAATGAGCTAATATGTGTAAAGCACCTTTTACAAGTACCTAGGACATACTATGTGTTCAACAAGTTATATTATTCTGTAGCTATTTTTAATGAAAGAATATATACTAGCAATTTTTTTAGTCTGTGTGCATTATCAATTTTGAGCTACACGATAGCGCCATAATTTTTTAACCATTCCCCTATAAATTGATACAGAAATTATATATAATTTTTTCATCAGTAAAGTGACTCAAAGAAGGGCCAGCCAGATAGCTCAGTGGACTAAAGCTCCTGCTTAGGCAGAGCACAGTGTTTGGTGTTCAAGTCCCACCTTGCCATGCCAACCCCCAACCCCAGGGCACACTGAGATGGCCATTAAGACTGGGCATGGTGGCACACACCTGTAATCCCAGAAATTGGGAGGCTGAAAACAGGAGAATTTCTGTGAGTCCAATATACATAGTGAGACCCTATAGACCCTGTCCTAAATACACTTTAAAAAATGGCTCAGTGAGCATATTTTTATGCAGTTTCATGTGCACACACACACAGATATTTGCACAGAATAGTACATTTAAGCCAGGCATAGTGACACACTCCTAAAATCCCAGCACTCTGGTAACCTGAGGAAAGTTTGAGCCCAGCCTGGATAACTTAGTAACTTATCAAGAAGCTGTCAAAAAATAAGAAAAAAAGAGCTAGGGATGGAGGTCAGTGGGGCATATTAGCATGAGGGCCCAGGGTTCAATCCCTAGGTCCAAAAAACAGAAAGAGAATGGTATGCATGTGTCTTTGGCAACAAAAGACTAAATGGAAACCTGTGTAATTTCTGCTCACATTTACTCTGGACCTAAAGCTAGTTTGAAAGATAAAGTTTATTTTTAAAATTAAATAATTTAATTTTTTTTAAGTCCAACTGCTGCTTGAATACCCATCTTTCTTTAAATAAGATTGAGATGGATAATTTGAGTTTCAGTTGATTCCTTATACATGTGAGTTGACACTTTTGTTCTGTTTGTATAATGTAGTATAATAAATTCTGCTTATAGAAAATAAACTTGTATTACATTCCACTTCTATATAGATGAAATACAATAATAATCAAGTTGACAGCATGATTTCCATAAGGAGTAAAGTGAATGATATAAAAAATGATATGATACAAAATATTGACATAATTTTGGGAAAAGAAGAAAGATTAAATGCTTTTCTTGATGAAGCAAATGATCCCTCAACAACTGTAAGTAATTTATGTCTATGTTGATGTCTCAACAGTGCTTCCAGTCATAGGACCTTGAGATAAACAGCAACAAGCAAAACTATAGCAGACTGCAATGAGATAATCCTAAACCACTAATCTGTGTTTTAATCAAAAAAATATTTGGAGGGGCAGCCAAATAGCTCAGCGAATTAAAGCTCCTGCTTAGGAAGATGTAGCAGGTGGGGGTTTGATCCCCGGCTTGCTGTGCCAGCCCCATCCCCGGTGCATGCTGAAACACTGAGACTGGGCATGGTGGCATGTGCCTATAATCCCAGCTCTTTGGGAGGCTGAACACAGGTGGATCACTGCCAGTCCAATCTACGTAGTGAGACCTGTAGACCCTTACTTGTATATATACACAAAATATATATATATATATACAAACTATAGACAAAATGGGCTCGAAGGATACATCAGCCACAGTATGTGGTCATTATTTGGATTTTGGATTAAACTCTTAAAATGATAATGCACAACTTTGTGAAACAACTAGACATTTGAGTCCAGATGAATAGTAGAATAGTAGATGACATTCAGGAATTATTATTAATTTTAGGTATACAATGGCATTGTGGTTATCTTTTTTATAGTCATTATTTATACAAATTTATATAAAATATTTATGGTTCAAATTAAACATGTCATTTACTTCAGAGTAACTGAGGAGCAGGGGGAAAGTATGAGTTTTAAATGAAACAAAATTTGCCATAAATTGACAATTGCTAGAACTGAACATTGAGCATATAGAGGTTCATATATTATATCATTCTATCAGCTTTTGTGTGGCTTTAAATTCCCTTACTAGAAAATAGCTTGAAAATTAATTTAGTTCCCTTAGAGCATTTTCAGTTTTGTTTTGTTTATCCATATCTTTTCTAGAATCACAGCCAATGCGGATTCTGTCTGCTAAATCTTTTGACATCTTTACCTCATTTTTCACTTAAAGTTTATTAAGGCACTATGTACATATAACCAGTGCACCCATTTTAAGAGTAGCATTTGATGAATATAATTTTATAAAGCATGTAATCACAATCAAGACACAAAAAAGTTCCTTCTTCCTAAAATCTATTTCATGCCACACACTAATCTGTCCTCTGTTGCTATAGGTTTGGCTTCTTTAGAACATTATATAAATGGAATTATGCAGTACATTTTTGTGTTTGGCTTCCTTTGCTTAGCACATTTCTACTTTGTTGTGTGTATCTGCATTTTATCCCTTACCATTGCTCAGCAGTGTCCCATAGACTGGCCAAGTCATTTTTAACTTCTCTTCCTCCATCCCCATGCTACTCAATGTAGCCATCCAAGCCCTTTATCTCTAGTTTGACTGTGGCTAATTCCCAGATTTAAATGCTTTCCATCTCTTCAGTGCCCCACTTCCGTCATTCTCTGTGCTGATTCCACAGTGATTTCATAAAAGACAAGTATGATTGTTACCCTCAGCCATCTCAAAGCCCTTTGGCAGTGGTCCTTCATTCCCACTGGGTAGAGTCCAACCTCTTGAACGTATTGAGCTTTCTTCTGAGTATACAGCCAGTTATATCAGATAGAGGTCATAATCATGCTGTCTATCAATCTCAAAAAATACCTATTTATAACTGGGGAGCTAGCTCAGTGGCATAAGCATCTGCCTAGAAAGCATGAGATCCTAAGTTCGATCCCCAGTACCACAAAAGAAAAGCAAAAGTAAAAAAATATACCTATTTATAGTTCACTGACCTACATGTCACATTACTTCATATGTTTCAATGTGCTATTTTTTCTTTTTTTCCCTTGCTCTAGATAACTTCTATGCATCCATCAAAACCCAGCTCAAACGTCCTCTCCTAATTGCCATACTCTTCAGCCAAACAATGAAGTACAAAGGTTTTTGAAGTATAAAAACTACTCTACAATTCCACAATCAATGTTACTCATTCAGTTATATTAGAAACTACATATATTTAAATACTATGTGTCTCAGAGGCAATAGTTAGAAATCCTGAAAATATCAAACTACTTTATGATGAAAGATTTATTTCGAATGTGAAGTTTTGAGACTAATGTATCCACTTCCCTTAACATTCTGCCCCATCCAGCTTCAGTATATTGCCTTAATTGATTTGGCTCTTCAGTTTTTAAAGAAATATAACATTTGAGGTCTCCTGTGTACCCTTTCCAAGCCCATTTTACTCTCTCACCAGAAGAGCTATAAGAAATTGATATGAATTACTTGCATGGATATGTTAATTTCTCTGCTACATACGTATGTGTTGATAAATAACATACATTTTGGTTTGCATTTTTTGCCTTATATTTATGATATAATGTATACATCCTACAGAAGCCCAAGTTTTTTAGTTCAATATACATTTTTAAACATTCACTTTAGTAAATTTATCACTGTAAATGATCAATTTAATTTCTTATAACATCACTTTTTAAGGAAAATGCAATGTATTTTCTTCATTTTCATAAACATTGTTGGTTCCAGTGTTGCCTTATTATGAACAACAGTACACTGAATGCCGTTAAGTTATAGTATAAGGTAGGCTGCTTCCAAGTGTGACTCACCAGCTAAACATTTCCAGGTTCTTCTGTCCCAAACAAAGAATTGAACAAAACAACCAAAAACCCAATGACAAAGTACTCAAAAAAGTTGGAGTGGCAAGGGAGCAACCTGCTCTGCAGAGCAAGGCTGGGCTGAGTAAAGGGAGGAAAAACAAGATTAAAGTATGTCCTAGAAAAAAGCAAGGTGGGCTATCAGAAGAAAAGCCATGAGGGCAAGCTCCTCTTAGCATTGGTGTGTGCTTCATACTATCCAAGTCTCGAGGAAATCCATGTCTGCCTGCAGGTCCTGGGAGGCAGGGCTGGGACCCCAGCTTCAGGCTGAGGCCAGGTCTCTGTCATCCTGTTGAAAACCTGTTCTAGTTCCAGAGAAAAATCCACATACAGGGCTTTGGGGACCACTCTGGGCTTGTGTCTGGGATCTTGTAATTAACTATCTAGGTAGACTGCTGTTTTTTTTTTTTTGTTTTGTTTTTTTGAAATGGGATTCTTTTCATTCAAAGGCAAATAGAAATCGGGAGTCTAGAGCTGGAGGGATAGAGAAAATTATCTTTTAAATCTAAAACTGAGAACCAATTAATGATCCCTGACATCAAGTCTAGACTAGGCTGTTGAAAATGTGTTCAAGTTCTCAAGAGGTCTATGTGGAGAGCTTGGGGAACAGTTCTACACTTATGTTTGGGATACTACAGTTAACAGTTCATCCCTACTTGCCTAGCCAGCTTTGACACACCCTAATCTCCTACCTCAGTTACACATGTATTTCTGAAAATCTGTTTCTAGGACAGTTACAGTAGATTTCTTGAGTATGTGTACTTCATAAAAATTTTGAGATTACAATCAAATGTATGTAAAAATTGTATCTCCTTAAATAATAACGTAGCAT
>PVKA01018538.1:0-43631 GCA_004027165.1 Ctenomys sociabilis | reverse complement strand
ATAAAAAAAGAACTTACAGTCATAATAGTTCACTGTGTCAAAACCAAGAAACTTATATTCGTAAAATTTGAATTCTCAAAGTAGAAAGGAGGAATAGGCAATGAATATTTAGAGATTTAAAATTTCTGAATTTAGTTCAACTTATAATACCACATTTCCAAGAAAAATGAACCATTTGCATAAGAAATTTAAACGAAATTGTACCGACACACACAAAAACGAAATTGTCCAAAACTTATTGTAAAGAAAAAAATGATGAAAGCATACACATAAAAATATTAGCTATGGAAGAACAAAATTAAATAGCATATTATTCCACATTGAAAAGGAAAAATAATCATGTGTAAGAAACTAGACTAATTAAAGGACTGAAGGAAAAAAGAATCTATCCTCTTTGAATGTTATACTTAGCAAATATACCTTTGAAAACTAAAAGCAAAATATTTTCTAGTTATAGAAACCTGAAATATTTTAATACCACCCAACATAGCCTATAGGAAATAACAAAGAGCGTAATTCAAAAGGCATGAGAAGTTGCAGTATGCTCCTGGAGGTACAATAAAGAGCTCTCAAGGTGATAGTTATGCAGGACTATATAAAATATATTAGATGAACCCTTCTTTAAAAGGTCATTGAAGATTTCTATGAAGCAGTACCAATCTTATGTTGGGTTATACACATATTTTTTTTCATATGTGTGTGTGTATGTGTGTATAAAAGACAGGGAAGAAGTAATATAAAGTCAACAGAAAGTGGCAATATACTTTTTAATACTAGGAGAAGATAGCATACAATGTCTTATAGTTAAATTGTAATTCAAAGATATAGTATAAATCTTAAAAAATTAAGATTGAGCATTATTCAGAAAATTAAATACAAATTAATTAAAAATTAAATGTTTCGAAACACTTGAACTAAGAAAAAGTTTTCATGGTAGTAAAGAAGTACTAAAAATAAAACATAAGCTAAATACTGCAGTGACAAATAAAAGGCCTTCACTTCTGACAGTTTGGAAATAGGATGCCACACAAAGTTCTAGTGTGTTGTGGACATGGATAATGACCATGACACTTATTGGTGGCCAGGTGTCACTTGTGGGACTGAGCTACAGCTATTTCCTTGAAATCCCCCCTGTAGTCCCATATGGAATCATGACCCATAGGGTGCAAGAGAAGTCCATTTGTAGAGTGTGCTGATGGAACTATTTTGCTGCTGTACATAAAAGAATAACTGAAAGACTACTATTGTATACCTCTTATTCTCCTCTGTTTGTTTGCCCTATTTGCTGAGTGCTTTCCATTCTTATTGATGGGGTTGTGATCATTTTGCTCCCTCTCTAGAACATCATGTAGTAATCTGTGTAGGCTTGGCTTTGTCATCATGAAATTCTTTAGTTGATATTTGTCATGGAAGCATTTTACTTCTCCATTATACTTGAAAGAGAGTTTTGCAGGGTATAGCAGTTGGGTTGGAATTTGTTTTCTCGCAAGACTTTAAGTACTTTGCTCCATACTCTTGACTTGATGGTTTGTGATGAGAAATCTGCTGTTATCCTGATGGTTTTTCCTTTAAATGTGATCTGTTTCTTTTCTTTAGTGGCTTTTAGTATACTGTTCCTGTGCTGAATTTCTGGGATCTTGATTATTATATATCTGGGAATGGTTTTAATTGGGTTGATGTTATTTGGAGTTCTATATGCTTCGGTTCCCTGAATGTCAGATTGTTGGCCCATATTCGGGAAGTTTTCTGCTATTACTTCTACCTATATTCTTTTTATAGCATTTCTATTGACTCCATCCTTCTCATTGATGCCTATTAGTCTCACATTGTTCGTCTTTGCATCATCTTGCAGGTGTTGAATTACTTTTTCCTGCATCCTATTTGTTTTTAAGAGATCTTTGCTTACTTTTTCACTAGCTGCAATGCTGTCTTTAAGGTCAGAGAGTCTATTTTCACTTTTACTCAAACAAATTTGCCAGCTTGTGATTGAGGTTTTAATTTCATGTATACCACTTTGCAACTGTTTCATACATTCTATTTCTTTCCTATATTGCTTATTCAAGGGTTCCATCATTTTTATATTGTGCTCTATTTTTTATCAGTGTATTCTTTAGAAGCACTTAGTAGTTCTTTGATTATAGTTACCACAACTTTCTTTACTTCAGAAATAATTTCTGATCTGATCTCTTCTATACCTTTCTGCAGTTGTTTCTTTACTTCCAGCACTATTATTTCAGAGATTTCAGGTGTGTGATTTCCAATTTTCTCTATGCTACTGTCTTCTGCACTTGTACTGGGTGGATTTGGGGCCTGAGACTGCTTTTTGTTCCTTCTCTTTGGCATTTTGTATACTTTTGACCTTTGGTGTAGAGCTTAGATAGAGTTATTACCTTACCACCAGGTCTGGATCTAGGAAGTTCAGACTCCTACAGTTGGCTGAGGCTTGGGTATGGCTGCTGTGCTCCACTTCTTCCTGATGCAACCTTGCAGGTGAACCCTTTCTGTCACTCTTAGAAGATGTTCTGCTCCTGAATCAGCAGGGTGGGTGTTGCCTCTAGCCTCTTTGCAGGGAGTTCTGCTGAATGGTTTCATGCTGGGCCTGCGCTCTGGGTCACTTCAGGATCGGGTGGCCCTGTGTGGTCTCACTCACTGGCCTGGCCTGCACTCTGGATCAATTCAGGGTCTGGTGGCCTGGGCGTTCTCACTCATACTGATAGAGTTTAAATGCATTGCTAAGAATGAAAAAAATTAAACTGATTGTAAAAGACTTTCTTCAAAAAACCCCAAGGATAACTTGTTTGGTAAATATCATCTTTCAAATATTTAAGAAATCATAGTTTTCTGCTTTCTGCAGAAATTAGCCGAGGAGAAAATGCTGTCCATGACTGATGAAATGTCCTTAAATGTGACTGCATCTCTAAGCATCATTAAAAGAATTTAAAGAGGAACATGATGTGAATGGTTTACACTGAAAAAGGTCCTTCTTCCTCCTTCATGGGGCAGGGACTGAGTGAAGTTTAAATTTCAGGCAGGAGGAAGTCAGAAGAGAATGCTGCAGTGGTCAGAGACAGAGAGAGATGGAGAGAATGAGAGAGAGAGACAGAGAGAGATGGAGAGAGAGAGAGAGAGACCTGAACTAGGAAAATGACAGTAGAGATGAAAGAGAGGGATTAAAGATCTTTTAGGGAATAAGCATTGACAGGTCTTAATAATGGATTAACTATGAAATGTTTTAATGGGGGCATACTCAGATGTGACAGATTTCTGCCCCAGGAGACTTCAAGAAGGGAGCCAAAATTTCACTTGTGAGGGTTGGAAAGAACCAGTATCCAAAAGGAGAGGGCACTGTTGGCCAGAGTTGGAACTAGAGAGGAGCAGGGTTGGGGATTCTGAGATGTTATAAGGTTCTGTAGAAGCAGATATCTATTAAGCAGAAGAACATAAGGCTCCAGATTACAAGGGGAAATCTAGGCCAAAGATTTGAAAGTTTTATCAAAGAGAAAGTAATGAAAGTTTTAAACATAGGGCTAAGGAGATAGGTGTCTAATCACCTGCCTGACAAGCACAAGGACCCACGTTCGATCCCCGGTACCACAGGCCATGCAAGCCCAGGAACTCTGGCTGTGCCCTGCTGGCCCAGAAACCAAGTGTGGTGGCACAAGCCTATAATCCCAGTTCTGGGGAGGCTGAGGAGGGTCCCTACAAACTGAGCTGTGGAGTGAGACCCTGTACCAAATAAATAAATAAGAAAAAAGAAAGTAATGAACATAGCTAAGATACATGAGCCAGGACAATGTGGAGAAAGAGAAAGGAAAGATGACATTAGCAGATATGTTTGGCTTCTCTCATATCCCTCATATTTGCATTTGCACTGTCCACTGAGGGGAGTATTTCCATGGATCGTGGTTAATCATACAGTGGGCAGACTGGAAATAGCAATAAGGCCTCAGTCCTAGGGAAGCCCCAGCCACTGAAGCCTGGGAATTGTGGGCAGGTAGGAGCTTCAGCTCCCTGCCCTCAGCATAGACACCCCTAGGCTGCCTCCACCATGTCTCTCAGAGCCCCCGGAGTGATGCACATTTATTGATAAGGTACATATTTCTTATAGCTTTTTCCTACTTTTCACACTTCTTCATAACACATTCCCCAAATCATTATTTCTTTAGGATCACCTCTAAAACAGGTTACCTACATTCAAATTCTTATCACACAGTCTGCTTATATGGATAAACTCAACTTATCACAGGTGAAGAAGTACTAGGAAGAGATAGAATTCGGAGACAAGGTGCAGATAAAAATGAGGAAATACAGTCTACTGTCATGAAAGGTAAAAGAGAAAAAAAGTTCAAAGGTAGAGGGAACACTCATATAGGGTATCTAGAGTAGTGAAATCCGTGGAGACAGGAAGCAGAAGTCTGGTTGGCAGGGGCTAGGAATAATGGGAAGTTGTGTAAGCAATATAGAATCTCAGTTTTGAAAGATGAAAAAATTCTTGATATTGAATCCACATTCATGCAAACCTATTTAATGCTACTGGGAAGTGCATTTAAAAAATATTTGAGAGAAAGGGAAAGAAAATAGAATGAAATAGAAATAAATAACACGGCAAAATCAAATCATAGCTGTAATCTACCAACTTCTCAGTGGATGAATGATAGTTTTCCATGAGCCTGAACAACTTCATTTCTCTTACCATTCAAACTGCAGAATAAGTGAAAATCTTGTCTCTTATTTCAAATAGTTGTACAGCCTGAGACCAATTAAACCTTCTGCCTGAGTCTGAGCCCCTTCACCTTTAAAGTGATCAAAACTGTGTTGGACTACATCTCTTACAACATTCAATAACTCTGTGTTATAAATAAAATTAAATTATCTTAACCAATCAACATAGCATATGTTTTATACCATATATTTCTTTTGCTCAAATGTTACTTTTCCCTAACCATTTGCCAGACCCTAATCCTCACATAATAGAATCTACTGATAAGAAAGATCAGAATGGAAGACATAACTAGAGGTATTTTGGAGGCTTTAATTTTTTTTAATTTTTATGTATTTCGTACAAGGTCTCAGTACACCACTCAGACTCACTGACCCTCCTGTTTCACCCTCTCCAGCGCTGGAATTACAGACATGCACCACCACACCAGGTCTTGGTGGCCAGCTCCATGTGCCTGAGGTTGGGGCCAGTGTAACATGTGATGCCAGAGATCCAACCCTGGTCCCTGTGCCTGCCTGGGCAGGTACTTAGTCTGCTGAGCTATCTTACCAACCCAGGAGGCTTTAGTTTTTGACTTGGCACTACATTTAAGAAAATATGAACTATAAATATGTTACTCTATGAAAGACATGCAATCTCTCTAACAAAAGTTAAAAGGGTGTTACAAGCTGGGCAACAGTGGGCTGAAGTGTACTTAAGCAAGATAAGCATGTGCAAAATATGTCTAGGAAAGGTAAGAAATGGTGGAACAGGAGACAGTCAGAGAAACCCACTTCCCTAATACAGGAAGTGATACAGGAAGCCCAGTATTCTTGTAAACAATATAAAACAAAATTTTTCTCTACTTATATGTAACCAGTTACATTGACCCTTATGGCAATTGGTCATTTATTCATGTTTTATATTATAGTTACACAATGAGAGAAAGAAAAACTGGTGAATAAAAAGAGGCCTTGGCCTACACTTGACTCTAGCAGTATCAGTAAAGGAGAAGGAGAGTGTGTTAGTCGGCTTGCTGTTGCTATGACAAAATACCTGAGAATAACAACTTTTAAAGGTAGAAATATTTACCTTTTAATTTGGCTTTTGGATTCAGAAGTTTCAGTCCATGGTCAACTCATTCCATAGCTTTGAGGCCTATGGTGAGGCAGAGCCTTCCTAGAAGGGCATGGTAAGGAAAGACACTCACCTCATGGAAGCCAGGAAGCAGGGGCTGGGGGCTCTCCACTAAAAGCTGTTTAACAAGCAGGGGCTGGGGGTTGATCCCTGGGGCTGCCGCACCAGCCCAGCCCCTGGGGGCACGCTGAAATGGTGATTGAGACTGGGCGTGGTGGCGCACACCTGTAATCCCAGCTCTTGGGAGGCTGTAAACAGGTGAATCCCTACAAGTCTGATCTAGTACTGAGACCCTGAACACCATGTAGACCCTTCCCTAAAATACAAAAAAAAAAAAAAAAAAACCAAAAAAAAAAACCTGAGGAAATAAAGGAAGAGGGTTAGAGACAGAGAGAAGAAAAGGCATGTGCAAGAAGTCTGCAAGATACCAGCCTATAAACCTATATTTAAGTAACTTTATCACATTTTTATATCAAAGAAACTTAAAGTAATTCCAAGCAACATGCTAAATAATTTTCATTTTCAAATTTAAAGGAATAAGATTTCTCCTCATTACCCCAATCTATTAAGACCACATCTTTTTTTTTTTGATGCAAAAAGGAAATATGCTAAAGAACAACTGCTGTGAATTTAGCACTTTCGTTCTGTCTTAATTATTCCACTTGCTCTAATTGCCTTAAAATCTGATGATCACTCAAGAAGGACATTGGTATACCACTAAAATATTCATCATTGAGACAGGAGCTGACTTTCTCACTGCATTCTTTTAAATCATTGTTTGAAAATGCTTTTTTGATAAAATCAAAACAAATTAAAAACAAAAAATATCCTCTTAGTGCTAGGGTAGCCCCTCCATGGGTATTAATTATATGCAAACTGTATCTAGATAAAAGTTGCTTAAATCCCTACCCTGAAAGATATTTTATATTCTTCAAATTCATCCCAAATACATACTAATTTGTGTATGAAGAGAGCTTTCAATAATGTGTGGAGACTTCCAATAGTATTTAATAATAAAAGGAAACAAATACTGATACATTTAGGACCCTAGAAAATTTTACATACATTATAACAAAGAAATGATAGGGGTTCAAAAAGTGTGGAGTGCATGATTCCACCTGTATAGAGTGTGAGCATTCCAAGCAGTTTCTCAGTGACAATAGTTCCATCTGAGGACAGATCTGAGCAGGAAAAGCAACTGGCAGCAACTTTTCTGGGAGTAATGCGGTGTCATCTAGTTTCAGGAGCAGGTTACACATTGGCTATATCCAATTGCCAAATCTCATCAAACTGAGTGTTCAAGAATTGCATGTTTTATTTATGTCAGCTGCACCCCAATTTTTAAAAATCAGGCCCTTAGAAACAGTATCTTTTAATTATACAGTATCTTTTTTTTATTATAAAGAACGTGGACTTAGTTTATACACAGAAAATTACTGTAACCAAAACATACCCAAACACACACACACACACACACACACACACACACACACACACACACACACACACTGGTGGTTGGTTATTTACTCATGATTCCCTAAAAATATTCTGTTTTGTGATAAAATTGATAAAATCACTTCAAAATATTAAATTTTATGGAAAATCAAATAAGTACAAGATAGTGAGCTGTGTTCCTTGCCTCTGTTTCATAGTCTTGCAATCAAAACTTGCCTGAAACATTGTTAGATGTCATTTAGGGAACAAAAATGGCCTTAGCTGAGAATTTCCACTTCAAATCACTTCTTTCTATGTTCTCTCATATTATGCTATATATATTTTTTTTTAAAGGCAATAAGAAATAATGATAATAAAAAATAGAACTGATACAGGATTTCACTAAGCAAAATAATATGAATTCAGCAGTATTTCCTATATTGTACAGTGTTATGTGTTAGTAACTTGTAGGTTGCTATAAAAAATGATAGAGAAACTAAGTAAGCAGGCTCCAACTTCTCCAATATTATTTTCACCAGAGAAACTCATTTGATTATTCATTGTTTATTAAGTTTGGTTTTATTATATAATATGTATGATTTGATTTTAAAACAAAAACTCCTTGTAAATCTACCACAAGCAGAGCTTGTGTACAAAAATTCAGATACTAGTAAGTGCCGATTACCTTTCTAAACAGATAATATATAAAATTCTCCAGGAAATGTTCCCTTTTATGAAGTATTTTTATTTCTTCCTTCTATTAGCTTTAACATAGATTTCTTGGCATTATAATTAGGAATTCAGTCATTTTTGTATGGTGATGAATTCATTTACTTTAGAGCTACTTTCTGGGGAAGAAAAACGAAGACCAAGTATTTAAAGATCCAGTTGACAATACTAAGAAAACATCTTACCTGTTCTTCCTAATTAGTTGCATAAAAATACTTATAAGAAAAATAGTGGGCTCCAGTCAGCAGATGCCATAGTCAGTAATTACTAAAAATAAGCTATTTATTTTTCCCTTCAGAACATAATATACAATGTAAGTGCATTTTGATTTTCTTAGTCTCAGATAAGGAACAAATTGTACTAGGGCATGCATCTCTTTCCTTGTTTTCTTTCTTTCTTTTCTTTCTTTCTTTCTTTCTTATCTGATAGAAGGCCTCATGACATAATTCAGACTCTAATGACCTTCTTGTCTCAGACTCCCCAATCCTGGGGTGACAGGCATAAGCCACCTTGCCTGGTTTATGTGCACCTCTTTAAATCTTGATCTATATTGAGGTTCCTAAACATTTTGGATCCAAAGTTTCTTTCTCATAGGGACTGTCCTGTGCACTGTGGAATGCCTCCCAAGCAATCCCCTCTTGAAAGTCTGTCCCGGGTACATTGTTTCCAAATGCTAGGCTTCCTTGAGCCTGCACTGGGTGGAGTCTTGCTGATTCCTGAGATGCCCTCAAAGCATCCTTCTTGTTTATGTACAAAGTACTTGATGGAGCAAATCTCTTCAGCAGCAACATCTTCTTTGACTCCAATGTCACATATGGCTTTTGATGTGATAGTTAACTTTATCTGTGTCAACTTGATCAGCTTGGAATGCACCCAAGGTAGTAGTAAAGGACATTTCTTGTATCTGGGTGGGTCATGGAAGCATATCCTTGGATACCATGTATGGTTCATGGTCCTACTCCCTTACTCTCAGGCACTATTTCCTTACTCTGCTCTCTAGTTGCCATGAATTATGCATCTTTTCTTTGCCATTGTTTTCTACCAAATGTTTTTGTCTTAAACCATGAAGTGAATCACCTGAGACTATGAGCTAAATTGAATTCCCCCTTATTTATTTACTTATTTATTTTTGGTGGAACTTGGAATTGAACTCAGGCATTGTTAGACAAGCACTGATCTGCTGAGCCATCTTCCCCAGTCCCTCCTCCTCCTTTACATTGCAGGTTTTGCATACTGTGTCCAAGGAAAGGAAAGCTGACTTACATACTTGTGCTTTAAAAATGAGAAAGGGCTATTGTGGCTAAAATTATTTATTGTAGAATCTTCCACTTTAATTCTTTTCCATAAAGAGAAGAGAATATGGTCCAAGTATTTTTCTTGTGTGATGAATCATAGGAAGTAGTGTATTTGGCTTTCATAGCCCTCCATCTTCTGTTGGAGCATTCATTGTGTGACCAATGGGTCCTATGCATAGTGAAAACAACTCAAGTTATTAAAATGTTGTTATATTTTGTCCTAATAATATTGACTATAAATAACATTGCCTCCATAAACCTGTGCTATGACTGGATATATGAACCAAAAATTTTCTCATAGGATGAATAACCACCACCTAACAATTATAATGCCAAGAAACCCTTGTTAAAGCCAGTAGAACTAAGAAACAAAACTATTCCATATAAGGGAAATTTTCCTAGAGATAAATAATAACAACTCTCTGCCTATAAGACAAGAAATATATATCCATTGTTTAGGATAACAGACCTAAGTAAACATTTCCACCAAGTCTTACTGTTATGAAAAATATCTGACATGTTCCTAGAAAACTAAGCAATAATTAATGAAAAACCAGGATATAGATTATTAACACTTTTCTAGTAGAGAAAGAACTCAAGTTAAGAAAAAATCATGATGTGTGTGTATAGACAGTACAGTTGGGATAGATAACGCTGTGCTTCTACATAATTCTATGATAGGCAAAATCTGCACTAATGGTGGTTGGACAGGATATTATGTCGGCTTTTAGTGCTATGGTCACCCACTAGGTAAATAATTATTGAATTTTTGATATAATTCAGCTATAAAAAAATATAAGTAAGCAACTACACTCTTAATTCACTGATAAGAGATATCTGCTAAAATAATACCTGTAGATATAATATCATGTATGCACCTTGTACAATACCAAAATGTTATGAAACAGTTTGCAATGTATTAATTCATCGACTCTGTATGGTTAAGGTGTCTTGAAACTGTCTGATTTACATTTGTATTTTAATAAAATAAAAATAAATGAAAAAAAAAAGAAAGAACTCAAGGCTGCTTGCCACATTCACATATTCCTTTAAAAACAAAAAAAAAAATTAAAAATCAGTCATATGGAGCTTGATTAACACAATTTTGGAACACTAATTTGCAATGACAGCTTTCAACCTAAAGACATACAGTATGAGAAAATGTTCAGGGTCTGATGCTGTCAAAGTGATTCACTCACCATCTTCAATTAAGTTAGTTATTGCAAGGAAGTGATACAAGCTTTAGTGACTTAATGCAAGTACAATGTATAGGTCACAGTACAACAGGTCAGCAGTTGAGAGTGAATTTAGCCAGAGGATGATTTGCACATTGTCACATGCAGTCAAGAGTATGTGGCTTTGTTTCTTGTGGGGGATAGCTATTAGCTGGCATAAAATGGAGATAACTGAGTCATCAGCCACCTGAGTTGTTCTTGTGAGTGGGAAGGAGGTCACTGCACACTCTCTGAACAGGTATAAAATGTTTTGTCATATTCTACCCATTAAAACAAGTCAAGAGTATGAGAAACATATTCTACCACTTCAAGGGTAATGTTGCAAAGTCATATTGAAAAGTACATGGACATAAGGCCAATTGAAGAATTAAGGCCATAGCTACATCAATAAGCCACAATCATCCTGCATGCTGTTGTCACTTCTATGAGATAAAGTTCTCCTCGAGTGACTATCAAATGCATGAGTATTAATGCCCAGCTGAGCAAATGTTGACCAGTGAGAGATGAGATGGATAGATAGTTGCAGATAAACCATTTTATTTCCCTCTTCTGTGACAGCCATGTCAACATAGATAACGTAGAGAAAGATTCACAAAATATTGGCCATATGGAGCAGCAGCATTGCAATGGGAATCCATGCACCATAGTAAACTATGGGAGTCATGTCAAAAGGTTGAGTCAAGAGCAAATGTTTGAAAGCAAAATGAAGGTGACATACAATATCCTGAAACAAGAATCTTTGACTACAAGGCTGGTTCAGTAACAAGGGTCTCCTGAGTAAAAGATGAAACAGACAGCTGTTGGGCAGATTTTTTTTTTGGAAAGTATATTTTTGCGCAAGGTTGTTATGTCCATTGTGAGTTTTGATGACAGTTCTTGCTACTAGGCATGCATGTGTAAGATCCTTAGTAACCTTCTGAGCTTACTTATTTACTGAATTAGCTAGTTAAGGCCTGACATCTTGATTTTGTCAAGGTTCACAACCTGCTCTAATGTTTCTCTGGAAATTTTCCCCAAAGGACTTATGCTCTGACACAGCTATCACTTTTTTTTTTTTTGCAAACTGGTCAGTTTTTCTTTCTTTTTTTTTTTTTTTTTTTTTTTTTTTTTTTTTTTTTTTTTTTTTTTTTTTTTTTTTTTTTTTTTTTTTTTTTTTTTTTTTTTTTTTTTTTTTTTGGTGGTACTAGGGATAGAACTCAGGACCTTGCACTTACTATCCAAGCACTCATTCCAGTGAGCTATCTCCCCAGCCCTGAAAACTGGCTAGTTCTGATATAGACTCTTCCTAATTCTTTTCTTCCTGCTTTTGCCTCTTTTATCTTTTCTTCCCTCATTTTTATTGCAGTTTTACTACCCAGCAATGCATGGAGAGGGTAGCTTCTGCTCGACAGCAACATATCACGAATTGCAATGTGTTATCATATACATTTGTTTAGGTCATAATTCAATGGTTTGGCTATTTGGACTAGGTTGAGCTAGGCAATGCTTCTGGTCTTAGATGGACTCACTCAGATAGAAAATTTGAGACATTTTTCTAAGCAACTACAAAATGTTGGCATATGTTTTGCTTCAGGCTATATTTTCTATGAGATCAAACTGTGCCAGTATGTATTACACTGAGTTTATTTTTAAACCAATGTTCTTGGATAGGGTTTTAGGATAAGCACTATTAATATTAATTAGAATAAGATGTTATAATAGCCTTCTTCATCTTATGATACAGACTGCCCATTTTTTTCATTTTTTCAAGTTTTGTTTTCTTTTTCACATAAAAATATTTGCAAGAATGCCTTTATAGACTATCATGGGTTTTAATCTGGATGTTTTCTCAAAATCTCTTAGAGTCATAGATGTGGCCTTCAAGAATTTATGACTGATTCATGGTCCAATGCTGGGATTATGGGTGCAAATGCTACACCTACCCTGGGGCTGTTAATCAGCATACAGTATAAGGGAGTGAGAGAGGCTTGCTCTTCCCTTTGGCCCTGTTACCATCCTACTCACATCATTTTACTGCCTTCCATTACCATGAACTGCTGCCCCTGTGCCAGGCCACCCTACCTTACAGGCAGCTAATTATGGATGGAAACCTCCATGAGCTGTGAGCTAAATAAACCTTTCCTTCCTTAATTTTGACTGCCAAATACTCTTATGTCAGCAACAAGAGAAAAGTAACTAAGACACAGACTTCTTTTTGCAAAAGACTGGATATAGGAAAAATATTTATTTCAGAATGTTATTAACCTAACTCTGAGCATAGTCTTTTGCACTGAGTATTGTATTATTAAAGTTTTAATAAATGATATTCTATCCTGAGGTTTAAAAGATCTAGTATAGTCTATTTCTTTTCATTTGCTTGAACAAACTATTTTTCCTATTCCTGACTCTGTAGGGTTTTGCTGTTAAGAATAATTATTTTTGCCAAGTTACAAAATATCTGTTATGCTCCCCAGAGTCTCTGCATGCACTTGTGATGTGCTTTGCAGAAGTGCATGGAAGCAGAGTTCATGAGTGAGCTCAGCTGTCTCCAAGAAGGGCGGAAGTTCTCATGTCTGTCAGCTCCACATAAGAACACTGTTTGATACAGTTCTGTGTCCTGTGCTTGGATGCTTTTTATAAGAGTTGTCAACGTTGGAAATTTAAATAAAACTGATTTAAATATAAAAAAAAATTTTTTTACTTTTCTGAAGTAGGAACTGAACCCAGGACCTTGCATTTGCCAGGCAGGTGCTGTGCCCCTGAGCTATATCCCCAGCCCCCTATTAAGAATAAGTCTAAAAAATTATACATAAATCTTTTCTGACTTCTGTTTTCCTTTGGATACTTGCAACAGAGTAGTGGCTTAATGAAAGATTAGCTAAAATTGATACCACTTAGACAATTACCTGGCTTACAATATTTTGCCAACAATAGGCCCTAACAACAATCCCATACTTTTTTAATTTTTGGGCAATTTATATAAAGACATGAAATATTTTATTTGTTTATTGTATAAAATATCTGTTTGCTTGTTCTGGTTTAGATTTAAAATGTGCCCCTGGAAGTCTTATGAGTACAGAACTATGGTTGGTGCTAGCTTATCTGTGGATAGGTCCATTTGTGAGTTCAGAGCTGAATGTGCTGCTGGAAGGTGAAGGCACAATTGGTTGTCATCACTTGGAGATGTGACCTGGAATGGGACTGTGCATCATATCTAGAAGGATCCCTAAGCCTTCATGCACTTGCAGGTTGGGCTTTCAGAAGTGACTGGATCACAAATGTGGGACATAGGATTAGTCTATTGATTAGTTTAGCATACTTCTGGGTATGGATGATGGATTTACTGAAGAAAAAAAGACTTTGGTGTGAGTAGCATCAATCAATAGACTTGTAGCCTAGATTGAATAAAAAGCATAAGGCAGAAGGAAGTTATGCCTCCTGCCTGCCATGCCATGGACTGTTTCTACCCTGTGATGCCCCTCTCCCATGCCACTCTGCCTTGGAGATAGCTGGCTTTGGACTGAACCCTCCACAGCCTATAAAGCTAAGATAAACCTTCATATTTCTTTAATTTGTGAATGACAGGTATTTTGTGCTAGCAATCAGAAAGTAACTAAGACAGAGGCGGTATTTTCATTCCTGGCTCCTCCTTCCCCACTTCCTAGTTACCACAGGTTGAGCAACTTTCCTCCCCCATACCCTTCAAACATAGCACTTCTGCACTGGATCAGGTGACCACAGGCTAAGTCCTTTGACTATCATGAGAAAAGTTAAAATTTCTCTTTAAATTGTGGGTGTCTGATATTTTGTACCAGCAACAAAAGAGTGACTAACACATTGCAAGACACTGTAGTCTGCATAAATAGAAACATGAATTGACCTTAAGATTTCAAAAACTGTTTCATTTATTACTATCAAAATTACTTGATCCCCCCTCCTTTTTTTGTACAGGGTCTCACTACACAGCTTGGACTCATAGTGAACCTTCTGTCTTCAGCCTCCGCAGCACTGGGATTGCAGGTTCTGGCCACCATGCCTGGCACACCTGGAGGCCGGCTAGTGCAACATGCAGCATGGGGAGTTGAGCCCGGTCCCTGTGCTTCCCTAGGCAGGCGCTTGGCCCACTGAGCTGACTTACTGGCCCAGTTCCTTTCTTAAAGTAATGGATATTATAATTTATTTTTTATACTTTGAAGTTATAATGAATAAAATACTCTAGTATTTCAGTAGAAATGTAAAAAAAAATGATGGAACAGAATTTGGTTTTTCATATGATAAATGAATAGTTAGTATCCTTTAGGAGTAGTATTTCAATTTATTGGGGAAAGAAACATTATTGAATAAATGATGTTGAGCTAATTATCTGTACAATAAAAGTAGGTCTTGCATATATCATAAAAATAAGTTTATGTGGGATAAAATTTTAAATATGGATACACAGAAGTTTAAAAAATACAGAATACGAATTGAAAAATTTCAACTCATATTGAAGTTAAGATGAAGATTACTAGATTTGATTTCAGAGTTTTAAAAATAGTTTTGTAAAGCAAATATAACTATGTGTGGAAGAAAATATAGATAAAACGGTTGAAATCAGTATGATTATTATAATATTCAAGTTTCAGATGTAAGTAATAAAATCTATCCAACATGGTTTTGAAGCTAAAAACAAAAATTAATAGAGCTAATTGAACATTTACAAAATCATTGTAAGGAATGGAAGAGAGTAAAGTACTTCCAGCATAAGAAGCACTTAGCTTTTCAGCCCTGGACTGGAAATTAACTCCAAGACCAAAGAAGCTAGCAAGCCTGAAAGTTATAACAGCTGCTGTAGAAATCCTTGCTAACTTTGGCCAAACCAGAAAAGATCCTTCATTAATGATGGAAGAATGTGAATCAAAAAGCAGCACACAGATAAAAAGTCAACTGTATAACCACTGATTGCTAAGCCACACCATCCCACCATAGTTCTCACATGTGACACAGTGACCTAACTCTTCTCCCTTCTCTCTTCACCCATAGTCCTCTGTGTTCATCAGATCAGTGGCTCTCAGGTTATAGTTAGAACCCAAGTTTGAGAGGAATTCAAAAACATGCTTTCCAACTTTTTGCCTATGCATGCTGGAAAGAAATTATAATGATGATGTACCAAAGAAAAGGCTATCAAGTGCAATCCCTAATATCCAAAGTTTTTAAATAAATCAATAAAGAATGATGAATAATTACTGAAAATCAATAATATATGGGGTCATAGATAAATTAAAACTTTGCATTCTACCAAACAACATTACACTCACTAGCAATCAGGAAGCAACTTTATGCAGTTGTTTTGTTGTGTTGTTGTTGTATTCTTTTTACAGAAAATCAGACTGGTTACAATTTTTAAAAATTCTAATGCTGGCAGAAAACAGAAACTTGCAAGGAGCTACTGAATGATGGTGAGACTAAATTTATACTAAGATTTTTTTCTTTTTGGTGGAAGATTATTTACTATTATGAGCTAATATTTAAAATTTTTGACTTGATAATGTCAGAAATAATTAATTTACACAAAGACATATGAACAAGTAGTTTATTTATGCCATGGTTTGATAAAAGCTAAATAGAATGTAAGTGTTCATCAGAGAAGACAATATGTAGACTGAGCAGCAATTTAGCAAGACTTTATACGTAAGTGCCAGTATGAAAAGAAACATGAATGTAGGCAAATGCAAAAGTAAGTGGTAGTACCATAGATCACACTTTTGAAGGAAACAAATGAACTACATGTCTGTCCTTTTATTCAGAAGTCTTAGAGGTAATCTATATTGGCTCACTGTCTCTCCATGTGGGATGTGAAGATTCTGGAAGAACACACACCTATCAAGGTTACTTCCGTATACTGGGATGATGGGGAGAGGCACTTTAAATTTTCATCTTGTTCTTGTATATTTTTATAGTTTTGACTCTTTTACAACAAACTGCAACACTCTTGTAACTTTTTAAAAAGTGCACTCTGTAACCAGGAAAATGCTGTCAACGCTTATTCAGACTGTTACACCATCCAACAAAGCCCTCATTCCAAATGCTGTCAAAAATAATTTCCAGGTTTGCCATCACAGAGGATCCTGCAGGCCTGAAAACTGGCTTAGAAAATCTTCTGAGATTCTGTCTGTGAGATAATCATCAGAACTTTTTTGAAATTAATTGACCTTGATGCTCTTCCTGGGGTCTGCCCACACCCACACAATCTCTGCTCCTCATGGCAGTGCTTCCATTTGGGGTAGATGATGTGTGCTAATGGATGTGGTCACTGAATTCCAATCTAATAAAACCCTGCTTGGGACTTTCCCATGAAAAGTGGAAACTAAGAGTGCCCATGAAAGCGTCCTGGGTACTCTTTCACCTAAAAATGTAAACTTCAACTGAAATTGCCCTAGACAAACAGAATCAGTAATAAAAATAGCTGATGAGCCTGTAATCACTTCTTTAGATAATCTGATTTTATTGCAGTTAACCCTGCTTTCTCTTTGGCCCTAGGTATTTACTTTTAAAACAATCATACAAAGTAACTTTTGGGTTGTTTGTACCTTGAAGGGATCAAACACTCCCGTTACTGGAAACAGCCTAATCGGAAAATATCCTACTTTCATCCAAGCCCACAGGGTCAAACAGAACTCGAGAGCATATTTTCAAAGTGCAGTACCCCAATTTTCTTTTACACAAAGCTTCCTTAGTCTGATGCTGATTAGAAGAACTGTCCAAACCATTTAGTGTTTAAGATATACTGGAATAATTCCAAGTCTATATGCATAAGCCTAGAGGAAAAAAACCTCTCTTAATACGTTAATCACTGAACTAAAAAGAAAAAACTATGCACTTAGGGGCAGATAATTATCATCACAAATAAAGGAATAGTTGAAAACTAAAACATCATATTTTCAAGGACAAACATAGGAATTCACTCTTTGTTCTGAAATTCAAGTCCAACAAATATATTGTCCAGAAACAAATGTTCTCTAAAATTCATATTTTTCCTCTTTTGCAAATGAAAGTCAAGTCAGACAAAAAGAAACTTAATCCAGTGATTTTCTGATTTTTCTTTAACTTCTTGTATCTCCATTTTATGTTTTTCTTCTTTTGAGTGAAATCTCACTGTGAAAACAAATTGTAAAATGAGCTGGGGAGATAACTAGCCACATAAGTGCCTGCCTGCAAGGCCCCAAGTTTGATCCCTGATTCAAAAGCAAGCAAGCAAGCAAGAGAGAAAGAAAGACAGAAAGAGAGAGAGAGAGAGAGAGAGAGAGAGAGAGAGAGAGACAGACAGACAGACAGACAGACAGAAAGAGAAAGAAAGAAAGAAAGAAAGAAAGAAAGAAAGAAAGAAAGAAAGAAAGAAAGAAAGAAAGAAAGAAAGAAAAAGAAAAGAAAATTGTCAATTCATGGTCTCAGCTTTGTCTTTTCCAATCTGAATTTTAATGATAGTTTTCTATTTAATCTTGTAAACTGAAGTGTGTAAATGAAGATGATCTTAAATCACAAAACACAAGAGGCACTTAGTTGTGGGTCCTCATAGCCATGGACACCATTTGGGAAGACAGTTTCTGACTGAACAGAAAATATGCACTGTAGAGAGCTGCGAATAGCCGCGCCTTAAAAGACGGCGCCGGCTTCCACCTTCCACCCCCCCCCCACTGGGTGAGTGCTCTCTGTAGTAAACAACTCCTTATATGGTTAAGGCAAAGACTGTGGCTCCCTTCCGCGTATCTGGACCTATTGGCTGCGCCCACGTGTCACTCCAGGGTTGGACGCCTTGTGGTATATAGCTTGGGGCGGGCCTGCCCAGGGAGGAGCGGAGGAGCAGGAGGGGAAGAAGAACTACTCAATCCATGGAAGAATAAAGCATTGCAGAGACAACCAGTGGTCACGTCTTCCTTGCTGGCGAGGATGCGCGCGACAATGCACGAGGAGCGTGACCATTGTATACTGTAAACGTACAAATAAATAAATGATGCAAGCTGAAAAACTGATCATTGTGGCAATATAATAAACCACAGTTCTTTGTTTTTTCTTTGTTTTTTGGCCAGTGGAGCCAGCCCTGGCCAAGGCATGTGGGGTCAGGAGTTGAACCGTAGTCTCCTGCAGCTGCCTAAGCTTGCCTAAGCGGGAGCTTTAGACCACTGAGCTATCTCAGTAGCCCCCTAAAACCACTTCCTGTGTATCAGATTTTTTTTCTGGGTTCTGGGAGGTATTTCAGTGATCTAAACTCCTGCCTGGCAAGAGCAAGGACCAAGTTCAATCTGCTGTACTGCATGCCATGCTGACCCCAGCCTAGACGCACCTTGCCTTGGTGGCCTCCCAAATAAGGTATGGTCATATGCTCCTGAAATCCCAGAGCTAGGAGGGCTGAGACAAGAGAATCATTACTGTGCAGAGAGACTCTGTAGAAAATAAATAAATAAATAAATAAATGGTTTTCAAAACTTCAAAAAAAAATTTTTCTGGTTGCTTTACTTGTATACAGTAGATATCAAAAATCAATAGTTTTCTATACAAAAAAGAAAATATACTGTATTCCTCTGTCTCACTAGTTTCTATCAAGAATAATAACCACTCTAATCATGCAGATATCAGTCCAGCACAATCTACCTCTGCTCTACTAACCAGACCAAAATACTGAATTTCTTCTCACTTGCTATCTCTTTTCTCCTTTTTCCCATTAAGCAATTGCCTGCTCTTTACTGAGTCAATTTCAGCTCATTCAGAGTTCCTCAAGTTTTTGTATCCTGGAAATTATTTTTTGCTTCCTTAATTATTATCTGGAACCTTGAAATGGTGCTTGTTCACATCCATAAAATTTATCAACAATAGTACTTGTTCAAAATTAGAGGGGCTGGGGAGATAGCTCAATAGAATAAGCACTTGCCTGGCAAGCATGAGGTCCTGAGTTCAATTCTCAGTACCACCAAAAAAAAAAAAAATAGATTGAAATAACTTCTGTCCTAAAATCTCTATTATAATATATTTTTTCTAGTTTTAAAAATATAATTGTCTTTTTATATTCAGTTCTTCAAAACTTGACAAGTGATGCATTCGGATGTATAGGTGTATAAGTTTGCTTCTTGGTTTCCAAGTTAAGGTGGTTTTGAGTTATTTATAATTTTGAGGATTATGGATATGAAAACTTAAAATCATTTAAGTAAAGATTTGTTTCAATGTAGGTTTTGATTGCAATATCATGGCAAAGGAATATTGGGTTCTATTCACAGGTATGTTTCATTTCTACTGTATTTTTTAACATATGCCACAACTTACCATGTAACTATGCAACTGAGACAGCTGAGATCGCTTCCTTTTCATCCTGACTGAAATGGTTTATAGCACAACCCAGCGCACGTCTTCATCAGCTTTCAAGTTTTTCTCTAACGTCAATTTGTGGCCAGGAATTTTCACTTTGAAGTACACTCCTGCTTTCGATTCCTAGGAACTTTTCAGATGTCCTCCTCCACCAGCCCACACGTCTACTAATAATAACCTGGAATCAAAATTTGCAAAGCTTCCTGGATACTCACATAGTGTCCAGACACACAAAAGTCTGAGCAAGAATTGTGGGTTTCACTGAATGTTTATAGTAGCATAAGGTTTGTGGGCGAAGGCTAACATTTCACACTCCACAGAAAACAACTAAAAAATTACATCTTAATCATCTCTGTTCTTTCGTGGAGTTCGGACTTAGGCACTCTCTGTTCTGACTTCCTTATACTTTCTTCCTGTTAGGAGTTAGTCTTGTAAACCTCTCTCCAACTCTAAAGTAACTTTCCTCTATGTATAGGAAGCCCAGCTCTTCATGATTGCTATTCTGAGTAGTATGTATATGAATTCATACAAATTTCTCAGCAAAGCAAATGCAGAACAGAAGAAATAATATATTTTCCCAAAGCACAAAGCTTCATGACAGTTTCTTACTCAAGGTGCTATTTTCTTTTCTTTACTTTTCCTTTCATGAAGTTCATCTTCAAAACTTGAGTTTTCATTTTGTGATCCAAGTTAAGCTTAGCAGACCAGTTAACTAACACTGTGTAGCAAATTACTTTTAATAGTTTAATGAAACAAACAGCAGTTACTGTTCCTGAGGCTTCTCAGGTCAGCTCAACATTGCTAGTCTGTTTGTTTCACTTATTAACAATAGTCAGCTGTTATTTTTAGACATCTCTGTTACCTAGGCTGGACTTCCTCACATGCATGATTATAGGCTATAGTCAAATAACCCTTCCTCAGGCTACAGAGTTCATATCCATGATAATACTCATTTTAAGTCACTGGTAGGGAATCCAAAAGAAAGTGTGGAATGGCACATGTTTCCTTCAGAATGAGCCTATTGACATTTCCACACCATCCCACTGGCCCAGAAATCACAAGGACAGTGGGGAAAAAGATACTGTCACTCAGAGGGAATTAAAGTGCAAAGGATACACTTATGAAAGACAAGGAACTGGGACATTCTGTGAATCAGTCTGCCACATTCATCTAATAAGGTCATTCTGCAGTAAATGATATAATTTGGCTATTGTAAGCAAGCAAAAATTTATTTCATGCAGGTCATGAACACAAAGCTAATTAAAATTCGCAATTTATTTTGTAATGTTATAATGTTTCTCTAACGAAAAGCTAAAGTTATGTTGTGAGGTTCCTTTCAATTTAGCAAACCTCGTATCACCTAGACTAAACCAGTGTCCCTGGAGTGTTCAGTTTAGTTATTTTAACCAATACTATTTAATGGCTTCTCTTACACGAGAAACCCAAAATATCAATAAAGAGCAAAATAAAAGATAGGTAAAAAGAAGCAGGGAGGGGTCAGGGAGATAGCTCAGTAGAATAAACACTTTCCTGGCAAGCACAAGGGCCTGAGTTCAATCCCAAGTTCTGCCAAAAAACAAAAAACAAACAAAACAAAACAAAACAAAAAAACAGAAAAAAAGAAAGAAAAAGGAAGCAAAGAAATAAATCTTTCTCATAGGGGAAGGGGATCAAGAGCTGAGGAAAGTGAGGGAGTGGTGGAAGGGAAAGGAATAAGAAAATTAATATTTATTATGTATAGGTACCAACTCCTCACATGGACTGTAATCAGTATGTATGTACTACAGGGCCAGCCAGATAGCTCAGTGGATTAAAGCACCTGCAAGCAGGAGCAGGGTCTCGGGGTTCAATCCCCAGGCCTGTCATGCCGGCCCCACCCCCAGGGCGTGCTGAGACAGGAATTGAGACTGGGCATGGTGGCACATCTGTAAATCTGTAATCCCAGCTCTTGGGAAGCTTGCACCTATAAATGCTTTTCAAAACATCCTGCTTTCCAAATGTTTATTAGGAATAAAGCCTTTGCCCTGTACCCCTACATTCACTTTGCTAATTGAGCTGACAGTCATTTCTAACCTCTTTCAGGTATTCTTTTCATTGAGATTTCCATAAATTTTTAAAATTCCATGTTTATATTGTTCTCTTTTGATTTTCAGATTTGGTTATTACTTTTTGTCTCCTTAATACAGAATACGATTTCTACATGACCTCTCCTACATATTTCTACTCCAAAATGCTCCCTGTTCAAGTGTACCTTTTATCTCTCCTTGCCCTCCAGGATAGATATACAGCAATTTAGATTAGAATAATCATTTGCAGTCATTATGCAAATGTCACCCACAACTGATCCATGTAATTTGCCATAGTAACTTGTCACTTTTTACTAACTTTTCTCTGTCTACCAATTCATAATTGTTAATTTTCTCAATATACATGATTCCCCGTTAATGTTTTAGAGACTCATTTTACCCCCTTGTCTTTAAATATTCAGATACAGTCCCCCGGCCTCCCGCTCTACTGCTGGTAACTCAGGTGAATACTGCAGGGGACAGTAGCCCCTCCCACCACCTCTCTGCCACTGCGACCCAGGTGAACCACATTGAAAGATCCAAAGAACAGCCTCCCCCCTCACTGCTAGGACTGAGGTTAATTGCCTGGGAGAACCCAGAGACCAAAGTGATGCCATCAATACAATAAGGTCTCAACCAGGGGGCATGAGATGGGACACGTGAGAGCAGTGGCATGAAAATTTAAAGCAACAGTAAAACTTTGAGCCATCGGGTGACTGAAGACTCTGAGGGACCTGTAACCAATTTGGGAAGAATCCAGGACTTGGTAACTAGCCCTTTTCTTTCAGTGTATGTTCTATGTTTATACTTTTTAGTTTTCTCTTTCTTGCTCTTCTCTCTTCTTCTTCTGTTTCTTACTCTTTTTTTTTCTTTCTAGTTGTTCTTTTTTTCTTCTTCTGTTTTCTAAACAGCTCGGGAGAACTCCAGCCACAGAAAACAAGTCCCACCCCCCAAACCCAGCAACCAATTGTCATAATCCTTTAAATACTCCTGCACTCTTTGTTTTCTAACATTTTCCCAAACCTTGTGGCATCATCCTTTGTGCTCTAGGCTTGCTTCTACTTCTTTGTTTTACACACTACCCTCTAAATTTCCCCATTTCATGGCAAAACTACCCAACCAAGGGGAAACACTTTACATATAAACTCCTAATTTATGATTGGTTCTATTATGTACTATACACTCTGCTCCTATTGACTAAAGTACAAACTCAATAGTTACAACAGTCTGTCAACTTCTAAATAATGCTGTGTGTTCCTGGCATTGCTAATTTTACTACTTTAGCTAGGATGTCACATTTTTTATAATCAGTGGTTCTCCTTTTTGGAACAATACAGGAAGTTCTGGGATAGTAATGCCACATTGTCCCTACAACAAAGAACTGAGAACTGAGCCAAACAGATGCCAATACCTCACCTTTAATTAATTGGGAAGATAAATCTTGTGGCAGAAAAAAAAAAAATAAGAACCTACACAGAGAAGACAGCTCTGAAGAACAGATTTTTCCCAGAGAAGCTTTGATACTAGTGATATAGTTATTTAGTAGAAAAACTTACAAGGATAACCACAGAAAACAAAGTAAAAAAAAAAGAAACAAAAAATGACAAGGTTAAAAAAAAAGCAAAACGCAATCTCAGATCTTTAGCCCCCAGAACAAGTGCAAGAGGCATCAACGCAGAAAAAAAACTAGAAGATCCTTAACTGAAATCTCTAAAACGATAGAAACAGAAATAAAGAAAGAAATCCATGAGGCCAAAAAGAAATCATATCAGAAGTAATCTCTCAGAACAAGTAAATGCCAACATTTGTAAAGGAAATGCTAAACAAACCTAAAGCAGAGAAAGAGAAAAAATAGACAATGATAGAAAAAGGATAGAAACCATGACTGATAAATATAGGAAGCAAACAAAGCACGTAAAGTGGACTCATGATATCCAAGAACTTAAAAATTCTGAAAGCTGGCAAAATTGCTGAAAGAAACTAAAGACAAACTTGAAGACAGTATTACGGCTAGTGATCTTTAGAGGAGTAATCTCTTGGAAATAAAAGATCAGTAAATAAAAATTCAGCAAGGGCAAGACAGTAAAAGGTGATGAAAAATAAAATAATTTGGTTGCAATTAAGAAAAAAAGGAGTCAAAACAAATGACATATAAAACCTATTTTTGTAAGTAATGGGAGAACATTTTCTAGGCATGTGGATAGAATCGTATACACAGTTAAGTGAGGCATCTAGAAGTTCAGCTAGCCATAACCAAAATAAATCTACACCTAGACACATAATAATCACAATCTCCGATATTGAGTAAAGGAACAGCACATTAAAAGCCATCAGAAAAAACAGAACCAGATCAGATATAAGGAAAAGCCCATTAAAATCTTCAAAGACTTTTCAACAGAAACCTACAAGTCAAAACCATTTTGAAGTATTTCAAGCCCTGAAAGAAAACAACTTCTAGCCTAAATTGATGTACCCTGAAAAACTATCTTTTAAATTAATGGAGAAATAAGAGGGTCTGCCAAATAGTTCAGTGGATTAAAGCACCTGCAAGTAGGGATGGGGGCCCGGAGTTTGACCCTCATGCCTGCTGTGCCAGCCCCACCCCCGGGGCACAGTGAGACTGCAATTGAGACTGGATGTGGTGACACACGTCTGCAATCTCAGCTCTTGGGACACTGTAAACAGTCTGATCACTATGAGTCTGATCTAGTAGTGAGACCCTGAACGCCATGTAGACCCTTCCTTAAAATACAAAAATAGAAAAGAGAAACAAAACCCAACAATATGTTGCACAAAAGAAACACATTTAACTCAAAAAAAATTACTGATTGAAAGTCAAAGGATGAAAAAAATACTCCATATGATGGAATCCAGAAAAATACAAGTATTGCTATTCTTGTTGCTGACAAAATGAACTTTATTTATTTGTTTATTTACTTGTTGATTTATTTTGATGTATTTGGTACAGGGTCTCACTATGCAAGTCAGACTCATAGTGAGCCTCCTGTTTCAGCTTGCCAAGTGCTGGGATTACAGGCTTGTGTCACCACACTGGGTCCTGGTGGCCGGCTTTAGGTGGCTGGAGCATGGCTGCACTGTGGTACAGGGGATCAAGCATGGGTCCTTGGCTTGCCTAGGCAGGCTCTTAAACTGCTCAGTTGTCTCTGTAGCCCAAAATGAACTTCAAAAGAAGCATAATCAAAAGAGATAAAGGTGAACACATGGAAAACAGCAAGAAGAACAGATAACAACCATAAATATATATGCACCAAATACTGGAGCATCCAACCGCATAAGGTAAATTTTAACAGACATGAAAAATCCAATAAGCAATAATAAAATTGTAATGGGGAACTTTAACAACCCAGTGTCACAAAATGATAGATCCACTCAGCAAAAAATAAGCAAGGAATAAAAGAATTAAACAAAACTTATGAAGAAATGGACTTAGGGGGCTGGGGAGATGGCTCAGTGGAATAAAGCACTTCCTTGGCAAGCGCAAGGGCCTGAGTTCAATCCCTGGTTCCGCAAAAAAAAAAAAAAAAGAAATGGACTTAGTTGAGCCTTACAGAGCACTCCACCCAACAACACGTGAATACACATTCCGCTCAGCAGCACATGGGATAGTCTCCAAAACAGACCATATATTACACTACAGAATATGCTTAATTAAATGCAAAGGAACTGGGGGCTGGGGAGATAGCTTGATGGTCTAAGCACCTGTCATGGCAAGCACAAGGACCAGGTACCACATGTGGTACCAGCCCCAAATCCCTAGCCACACCATACTGGCCACAGAAACTGGGCATGGTGGCAGATTGCTGTAAACCCAGCACTGGGCAGGATAAGAGAGGACGAGCACTATGACCTGTATCACAAGACCCCACAGCAAATAAATAAATAAAACATATTTAAAAATAAATAAATAAGTGAAATAAATGAAAAGGAATTGGAATTATTCCACACATATTATTTCACCATAATGCAATACAATGGAAAATTAATGACAAAGAAACCACAAAAACTCCAGAAACACATAGAAATAAAATAACACCTTCCTGAAAAATCAGTTTGTCATAGATGAATTTAAACAACAAACTAAACAATTGTTTCAGTCAAACAAAGATACAAGTACAACTTACAGAAATATATAGGATGCAATTTCCTTTTTCAAATTTATTTTTATATTAATTTTATTGAGAAAGAAGTAACAATGAGACAGTTTCAAAACAGGTTAGTGGGGGCTGGCCAAATAGCACATTAGATTGAAGTGCCTGCTTAGGCAGAGAGCAGTGGCAGGGGTTCTATTCCTGGCATGCTGTGCTGGCCCCACCCCTGGGGCATCTATAATCCCAGCGCTTGGTACCTGAAGACAGGAGAATCACTACGAGTCCGATCTGTGTACAGTGAGATCCTGTAGACCCTGTACTAAATACATAAATAAACAGGTTAGTAGGACAGTTGCAATAATTAGTACATTGCATATTGTTGTCTTTGTAGTAGTTATTCATAGTACCAGATACAGGCATGATATCTTGTCTACACACTATTAGTTCAAACTTTCTTCTCATTGAACTAAGAAAAAGCAGCTGCATATCTATGCTAACTATTTTGTATATACAGATATATACATACATATTTTTCACTACAAAATGGTCCTTCATTGATTTCCCTCCTTTTTTTAACTTTTGTCAGAGGTGGGTACTCTATTGCCTTTTATATACTTTAGGTTCATGAATTCTGTAAAGTAATCCAATATAGCCTAGTAGTCTGTAGAAGTAGTGGGTTATCCGTAGAACTGGCTACGTTGTTGACTTGAGCCTTTTACAGTTCAGTATATTAGTATGGCTTTACTTTTTATGCCTCATTTTTACTCTTTTCTTCTGGATGGTTAAGATCAAGATAAAGCAAGACCTATCTAACAAAAAATGTAACTTTCATATCAGACAAGGTCATTCGAATCCCCTCAGGATTTACCCTGAAACTCTGTAATGCACTTTGTAGATTCTTTGTCAGTGCTAACCATGTGAATGAGTCACGGCCATTTCTTGACTGTGAAAGCCTGAGAAAATGTTTCCTCTCCATTTGACTCTCCTTTGGCGCACTGTACCTCATCAATCACTTTCCTCTGTGGCCCCATAATCTTCTTGATCAGAAAATTTGGGACTCAACTGAGTTATATGATGTTACAGTGCAGGTTCTCCTATGTCCCAAGTCCTCACTGACCTTTAAAAGGCTATCCTTGTAGACCTTCTTTTTCTGCAATTTTTTGGTCTGCAAACTTGGTTGTTAATCCTCCAGAAGAGAAGCTTAATGACGCTATTAACCTAAAACACAGGCTATGGAGCTTAACATCAGTTTGTGTCTGAATACCAAGTGTCTTAGACATAACATGGAACAGGTCTTTTCTATCAATCATTGATATGCTAAACTTTAAATCTGTATGGAATGTGAAAAATAAATAAAATAGTAAATAAGTAGCAATAAACAATTACAAATTTTTATGCAGAAATTTAGAAATCTAACCATATACAACATTGTAGCAGGACAGTCCTATGACAATTTTTTCTTGTCTCTTGTTTTCATTTATTACCTTTTTTAAAAAACAAACCTTTACTGAGAGAGACTGTAGAAATAATTGATTTGACATTAGAAGCAGTATGCTTTTAGAAGATCAGAATGACAGGGATTCCAAGCATGACCTTGCCTATTATGAAACTCTGCAGCTGAAGTCCCTGGAGAGAGGCTAGGGGCCAGAACCACCCAGCAAATCCAGCAGCAGAGCACCTTGCCAGAGTGGCACAGTGGGTTCACTTCCATGGGCTGCAGCAGGAAGAAGCTGAACACAGCAGCCAGACCCAAGCCTGGCACACTGGGACAAATTCCAACTTTTTAAAGCCACACCTGGTAAGCTAAGACAGCTTGCTAGACCAGGATCTAGGAGAGCATCCTCTCTCTTTCTCTCTTGCCTGAGAGAGGGAGCAAAAGATAATTGGGGTGAACTAGTCTGACTGGAAGACAGTACCTGTATCAAGGGGAGGTGATCAGACAGAACTTAGGGGAACTAACTTAAATGCAAATTCCCAGTTTAATATTGTCTTAGCCATACAGACATATTGCTTGCTCTTACTGTCTAAAATACCCATTAGTTACAAAAGTTTGCCAACTGCTGAATATCATTACCCATTATTAGTGTTCCTAATTGTAGTTCTGTAAGCACAAAATTATAACTGCCTGAACCATATAATCTCTCTTGAATAAGAATTTTGGTAGGTGCTAAGGTTATAACTGTACCAAAGCTATACACCAAAGGTCAGAGGACAGTGCTGTACAAAATGACAAAGAGAAGAAGCAATATGCAAGCCCACCCAGAACAAATGCAAGAGACACTAGTACAGAAGAAATTGGGAATCACACAGCTGAAATGTCTGAATCAATAGAGTCTGAAGTAAAAAGAATAACAGCAGAAAGGTATAGAGGAAATCAGATCTGAAATAAGAAAAGAAATCTCTGAATTAGTAGCATCTGAAGTAAAGAATCAAGTGAAATTTCCTTAGAGGAAAAATTATAGCAGCCATCAGGAAAACAGAACAAGTTCAAATAAAACAATCCAATGCTCAACCTCATGTTTTCAGAAAAAGAAGAGCAAGTCAAACCCACAGCCCACACAAGGGAGGAAATTGTAAAGATCAAAGCAGAAATTGGTGCATTTGATAATAATAAAACAGTACAAATTGCTAATGAATTAAAGAATTGGTTCTTTGAAAGAATAACAAAAATTGATAAATACTTAACCAACCTAAAAAAAAAAAAGGTAAGAAAAACTCAAACCCATACAATGAGGAATGAAAAGAGAGACTGGAAATTCAGATCATCAATACCTACTTTGAAAATCTTACTCACAGAAGAAATGGACAGACTCTTAGAAATACATGAAATACCAAAGCTGAATCAAGAATAAAAATTTTAATAACTAAATATGAATTAATGAAATTATATACATAATCAAATACTTACCAAGCAAAAAATCCTGACAGATCCACAGATGAATTTTACAAGAAATTTAGGAAAGATTTATTGCCAATATTTTTGATACACTTTAAAGAAACTGAAAGGGAAGCAATTCTGCTTAACTCATTCTTGGAGGCAAGTATTACTCTGATATCAAAACCAGAGAAACACCCAACCATAAGAGAACTATACGCTAATGAACATAGATGCAAAAATCCTTAATTAAATGCTAGCAAACAGAGTACAGCAAATTATCAAGATGATTATACATTCTGACCAACTGGGATTCATCCCAAGAATGCAGGGATGGTTCAATATATGCAAATCAGTAAATGTAATACACCATATAAACAGAACCAAGGACAAAAATCACATGATCAACTTGATAGATGCAGAAAAAGCTTTTAATAAAGTCCAACACTCACCCATGATAAAATATCTATAGAAAATTAGAATCAATGGTGTTAATCTCAATCTGATAAAAGCCATCTGTGACAGACCAAATGCTAACATCATTCTAAGTGGACAAGAACTAAAAACTGGCCTACTAAATTAGGGTGGCAACTATCACCACCTCTACTCAATACAGTTCTTACAATATTAGCTAGAGCAAATAGACATGAGAGAGAGAAGAAACGGAATAGGATAAAAAAAGGTAGAAGTTAAATTATCATTATTCACAGATGATATGATACTCTACATAGAAGATAACAGACATCCACCAAAATACTTCTAGAATTAATACCCAAACTCAGTATCACACAAAATCAACAATCAAAAATCAACAGCCTTTCTATAAACAAACAACAAGTTCACTGAGTATGAAATTAGGGAAGCCACACACTTCACAATGGCATCCAATCCCCCCAGTCCTTAGGAATCAATCTAACAAAGGAAGAAAAGATCTCTACATTGAAAAATTACAGCCCTCTGAAAAAGACAGATCAAAGAGGCCAACAAAAAAAATGGAAAAGTATCTTTTTTACTCATAGATAGAAAGAACCAACATTGTGAAAATGGCCATACTCCCAAAACTGTTATAAAGACTCAGTGCAATCCGGATCAAAATACAATAAGCATACCTCACATATCTTGAAAAAACATTCCTAGAATTCATTTGGAAACAGAAAACACCTAAAATAGCAAAGAAATCCTGGCCAAGAAGGGCGAAGCCGGAAGCAATGCAATCCCTGACTTGAAATTATGCTACAAAGTTACTGTGATACAATCAAGATGACACTGAAAAAAAAAAAAAAAAAAAAAAAACTTTGGACCAATTGAACAGAGAAGAAAATGTATACACAAATACAAACATACTCAGCCACCTTATCTTGGACAAATAGGCCAAATATATTCACTGGAAGAAAGATAGTATCTTTAACAAATGGTGTCAGGATCAAAGACACTAGATCCTGTCTATCACTATGCACTAAACTTAAGTCAAAACAGATCGAAGATCTAAATGTTAAAATAGAAATACTAAATCTGCCGAAAGAAGAAGTAGGTAGAAATCTTGAAGACATAGGAGTAGGCAGAGAATTCATTGACAAGAGCCAAATTGCAGGGGAAAGCATTTCAAAGAATAAACAACTGGATTTTCCTCTTATTAAATAGTTTCTACACATCAAAAGAAATCGACAACAAAAAAAAGTTGAGGGGGAAAAGTTTTAGCAAACAGTTCCTCAGACAAAGGATTTCTATCTGGAACATATAAAAAATTTAAAAAATTCAGGTCCCCTAATTTCAAAGACCCAACCAAGACATGGACACTGGAGATGACTACTCACTTCTCTAATGAACAAATACAAATAAATATATGAAACAACATTCAACATCATGGCCATCTGAGAAATGAAAACTAAAACAACACTGAGATTCTATCTCATCCCAGAAAGATGAGATAACATCAAGCAATCACTAATAACAAATGGTCAAGGACAGTGGGGGAAAAGGAACTGTTCTCCACTGTTGGTGGGATTGTAGACTGGTACAACCATTGTGGAAATCAGTGTGGAGACTCCTCAGAAAACTAGGACTAGAAGTCCCTTTTGACTCAGCTATTCCCCTTCTAAATATTTTCTCAGAAGAACTAAAGACATCATGCCACAGCAATCTATGTGTGCCCATGTTTATAACAGCATAATCTGTAATAGCTAAATCTTAGAAATAGTCCAAATACCCATTAACTCAGGAATGGGCAAAGAATGTATGGTATTTTATATAAGTAAATACTACCTAGCTATAAGGGATAAAATCTGAGGCTTGTATAGGTAAATGGAGGCAACTAGGGACTCATATATGCAAACATCATCTTGTTTCCCGCACACAAAACATAGCTAACGTAATTACACTGCTAATTTCTTTTAGTTCATTGAACTGATAATTTTGTGCTTATATTGGTTGATTAATTTTGCATGCTTACATCTTGTAATCTGTGCAACTACTCTGAAGGCAGCAACATACAATACATTAACTATTATTAATTTCTTAGTATCCCATACTGCAGCTTTGTCCTCACAAATAACAGTTTCCTGGCAAGTGCTTGTCAGGATGGCTACCTTGCGTGTAGCAACATGACTTTGTGACTGAGTTCTCTTCCATTTGTCTTTCTTAAACCCTGTCCTACTTGATTTTGGTTTATTTATTCACATTGGTGTGTAATAACCTTCAGAATCTTCCTGAAGAAAGATTTTGAAATATTGTACCTGGAAATGTTCCACCCTCCTGTTAAGTCATGTATTATACCAAACTGTAATTCTAGGTCAAAATAAATTTCTTTTGGAATTCTGAATCATTTCTCTATTGCTCACACCTTCCCAGGTTATCTACAGGTTCTAGAATGGGTCATGTGAAGTTTACCTATGAAAGCCTCTGTTTGTTCATTTGTTTTTTCTTAATTATGACTTCATTTCTGTTTGGAACTGGCAATGTCTTCTCTTTGACATTCCTCCACCAGCTTGGAAGAGGGGTATTTTCACCTGTTGTGTTCCATTGGTATTTACTTTCAATCTGAAAATTTATATTCATCCACGGTTGGAAATATCTTGAATATTATTTCTTTATATCCTTTTGCTTATCTTTCTTTCTTCTACTTTTTCATTCCTTCCTTCTTTTTCTACCTTTTAAATTTTTCTAAAATAACATCTTAGTTTTCTTTTCCTCTTATAATCCCCCTATTTTCCATTTCTATCTTTACATTCTTCCCTTTGTGGAAATACTACCAATTTCTTTGCAAGTACTTCCATGGCATTTTTATATCTGTTCTCACCTTTCAATTTCTAAAAGCCCTTCTTTATTGTTTGACTATTTTGTTAATATCTTGTTTTTGTGTTCACATAAGCAATATCTTCCTATGTGACTCTGAGGATGTAATGTTTCAATTTTTTTCTCCTTGCACAAAAATACTCTGTAAGTCATTTTCCTGCCTGTTTCTCTTGCTCTTAATCTTTCATACTATAGGCCTTGCTCAGTGTCTGGCTCTCTGCTTAGATTGAAGTCTCAGACCCTGAAAAGTTGTTGAGATCCCTTGAGCCAACAGCTAGTCTTGTTAACTCTCAGATTTATTGTAGAAGTACCTAAGGTAATTTTACTCTTTTTGATTTAGCCACACTTACAAGAGGAAAATTTGTTTCCTATCTGCTGTACATAGGCTTTGTGCCAACAATCTGAAACTAAATGAGAGAAGAAGGCTGGGAGATGGTCTTAGAGATAAGCATGTACATGTAATACACCCTTAAGCTTGAAGCCTGATTAATCTTCACTGTCCTATGATGGAGGAGTTTCCTAGGCTGTGGAAATTTTCAGGGCTCAAACTGGTATAGTCCCAAGAAAAACCACACTTGATCAATTTAGCTTAATGTTGTTTAAAGAATCCTGCTCTAACCTTCCCTGTTGATACCCCTTCTTCAAGGCCAATGGCATCTGCCTCCCCCCTGTCTATACTACAAATCCAAATTCCTACATAAATCACGCTAGACTACTTTCAGGAACTGTGTGGGCCTCTTGATTTAGTTTGTTCTTTAAACTAGTGAACAATTTTACCTGTCAAAGGATGCATCTCTGATACCCAGAAATGGGTTTCCAGGAGTCTGATAGTACTTAAACCAGAGGCTGAAAATTCAGCTGTCAAAGACCTTGACAGTGAAGGATCAAATGAGGGTATAAACCTGAGGAAGATGAAGACTGTGTCTCCATATGTACTCTTGCTTTGAGCTCAGAAAATGCTAGTCTCAGGCAGAACTTCCCTTTTCTCTATGCCTGGGATCCTTTTAACTCAGAGGTCTCTCAACATCTTATCCACATGTAAAAAAAGGCAGTTTCCCACCTACGTGGAATGGACAGCAGAACTGTGAATTCATACCTCCTTATGAGGTTTCCAACTGATACACGACTTCCAGGAACAACCAGTACTGTCAAAATCTGAGCCAATTGGAGGTCAATATGTGTTAATTGTGTTCTTTCTCATCATCCTCACTTTAGCATCATGATTTAGCTTTGTTTGCTGTCTGCTACTGTTTATTCTTATCTACTTGTGTTTCAGTTTTTGACATCTCCTGTGTAATGGCCTCCCCTGTCCTACACTACCACCCTCTTTTGTAACTTCCTTAGTGATATGCAAATAGGGTTTATGTTGCAAAAGACAGTTTGTTAGATAGCCCACCTCTACTCAGAAGTTGAAATGTCAAAATATTTCCAGCAAAAGGTAAGCAGGAAGAAAATAATAAATTTGAGATAAGGGAAAAAAAGTTAAGGAAAAAATGCTGAAACACATTTTAATCCACTAATGAAAGGATGTTCCTAAATTACACAAGTTAACATCTACTAGTTTATTTGCCAACAAGTGTATTACATAAAACTACCAGCTAGTCTGGAATAGACTGAGAAAGCAAAAAAAAAAAAAAAAAAAAAAAAAAAAAAAAAAAAAAAAAAAAAAAAAAAAAAAAAAAAAAAAAAAAAAAGGAGTTTCTTTCTAAAACATTGTTTCCAGCCTCTGCTAGTGATAAGCTACAGCTACTTTACTTATAAATGAAGGAAAAAAAGTAAATGAAAGCTTGCAATGAGGAGACATAAGTTTTTAAAAATCTTTCTTTTAGTTCTTTTTGTAGTCTGGATATTAGTCCTCTGTCGCATGAATAAATGACAATGTTTGCTCATTATCTAGGTTTCTTTTGTTGTTTCTTTTGCTGTGCAGAAGCTTTTTAATTAAATGCTTAGGGGTGACAGTGACCCGCAAGTCCACTGTGACCTCAGTTCCCAGAGATGCTGCTGCTTTGTGACAGCAAGACCTTGGGCAGCACATGTGTATCTAGCATCCTTGAGAATGTCAGGGGCAGGGTAGTGACACAACCGTGTACCTTGGCGTCTGTCAGCAACAATGCAGGCCCCAGTCACAGGGAGCAGGTGGTGTTGTCAAGACCAAGTCAAGCAAAGCCTGCACTGGCTCAGAGAAAAGACATTGCCCTGGTCCGTGTGCTTCATATGAATTCCTGCAATGCACATTGTATTGAAGTTTTCAGTAGCCCCATTTTACACACAAATACATGGAAGGCCGGAGAGGGTGACCAATTTCCTCTTAGCCCACAGTAGTTAGTCAAAGATGCCACTGAGTACCTTCTATGAATCTGTATAGTTCTTTTAAACTTTCCGTACACAGATCATAATTCTGGGCAGGGGCAGGCACTTCTGCTTATGGTTGCTGCTATGGCTTTCCAGGCAGCAAGGCAAGGAAGCTTTGAACAGAGTTTCTTTTCACTTCACTGTAGTTCCCCAGGCCTACTCTTGATAGTGCAGTCACACTGGCAGCACTGGGGTGTGTCTCACACACAAGGAGCTCTCTTAATGTGAGGCTCCGTCAGCTTCCCTCATAGGTGGGGTCCATTGGTTTTCACATATTGAGCCTTCTCTCCGTAATTTACCAGAGTATCAGAATTCCATTTTAGGGGAAATGAAATCACAAGGTTAAGTTTACTGTCATCTCCTGGAGCTCGGCACTCTTCACTTCCTGTTTTTCTAACTATAAAATAGGAATTGCGTCAGGCACTTCAACCAATTGATATGCGTGGAAGTAGAAAATCTTTTTCTTCTGAGATTTCAGAGTTATCCTTAATTATTTTAACTACTTTTGATCTCATGCCCCACACTTCAAACTCACTGTTTTGTTTGTTTGTTTTTTCAGGAAAAATGTGTGGATATGATCTCAACACATTAAAAGAAGTCGCTGTCATAAAACCCAAGGCTACACCAACAATCTCAGCAGCCACCCACCCAGGCACTGGGAGAGTGTGAGCACTGAGGGCAGCCACCAGTGCTGGCTAGCCGTGCTCCATAGGCAAGGAGGACTGTGAGCTCTCCGCAGCTGCCAGCACTTGCAGTAGAGGTTGCTGTGTGCACTGGACCAGCCCCACATGGGAGGGGGCATGAGGTACAGTGAATCTCCACCCCGCTAATCAGTACAGAGCTAGCATGTAGATTTGGGCCCTCTCAGGCTCTTCACAGTGATACCACTTCCCAGATACCCTTGTCTCATATAATTGATTTCACCTTTATGTCTCTCAAACAGGAAAAAAAAAAAATTTCTCTACTCATAACGGTCTGACCCACTCATCAAACAAGTGAGTTTTGTTTCTAATTTCCCCCTACCAGCTGCCAAATTTCCAATTCCCTGCACACGATACTGAGTCTTACAGTCTAATTCAAGTGTAATACTTGCTACCCAGAGTTAGTTCACATCCCATACTTTAAAGGCTCAGTCCCACAAGATTGTTTCCAAATCCAAACCTCAGTTTCAGGCAACAGGTTACTCACACTTCTGTGTACTTGGCTACAAATTAGAAGCCCCATATTCCTCCTAAGCTATAGTCATTTTCTGTCATGGCTCACAGAGGCCAGGGAAGTGCTTTACTTTCTACTGTTGGTTTATTATAAAGGATTAAAAGTAAGGAGACAAATCAAGAGGTGTAGCCCAGAACATTCCCAAGCACAAAAGCCTCTGTCCCTAAGGAGTACAGTGGCACTGTTCTTCTAGCACATAGATGGGTTGGACTTCTATGAGTCCCTTAGCTTAAGGTTGTTGCAGAGGTTCCATTTGGTATTTGTTATTGAGTGAACCATCAGCCCTTGGTAACCGAGTCGACTTTTAAGAGGTCAAGGGGGAGGCTGACTGTTCCAAGCCTCTAATCACATAGATAGTGGGCTCCTCTGGGGACCTGCTCTAATCCTCAAAGAGTCACCCCATCAGAACTATAACCGTTTTTGCCATCTATGAGATTTCCAGAATTAGAAGAGCTCGGTGTCAGGAACTAGCAATAGAGAACAAACTTATATGTCACAACACTTCAGCTTCTTTTAGTTTAGCAATTAAAAGTTGCTGAATATGATTTTTAAAATAGGGAAAAGACCCGTATGTTGTCACCATCTAGAATTAGCAACTATTAACATTTGATTCTAATTATTTTTTTTCAGATAAATATAACACTATATTCATAGTTTCTTTCAGTGAAAAATCTCCAGGGTATTATTCCCTAATCCCCTTCCCAAAAGACACATGGTCAGCGTTGGGTTTCTTCCCATGCATGTTTTATATCACGAACAATAACTAAAATGGAAAATATGCACATTATCATGTAAAGGATATCAAATAGTGTCTTAACTGTTTATTTCAAATTATAGGGGGCGATAGCTCAGTGGCATAAGCATCTGCCTGGAAAGAGTAAAGTTCTCCATTCTATCCCTGAGTACTACAAAAAATAAATAAAAATAAATAAATAAATTATATTTTGTGGATATAGCCATCGTATGTTCTGTATATTTATATACAATATATTTATACACATATATGTAATAACTATTCCTTTGGATTCTGTATAGGATTTTATCATGTAAATATTTTATGTCTTATTTATTCCCCCATTAATAAACATTCAGATTTGTCTCGGATACTCTTCTCCCATTGCTGGGATAAATAGCTGACACCCAAAATGAAAGAAGGAAAGGCTTCTTTAGCTCACAGTTACTGGCAGTTTCAGTCCATTCTCAGCTGGCTCCGAGGCAGAGTGGCACATGACTGAGAAAAGCAGTTCATGGCAGAGGCAAAGAGCAGAGAGCAAACGGGAGGAGCAGCAGCAACAAGGGCTGCAGAGAGAAAGTCTGTCTCTTCATCTTTCTCATGTTGTATGCAGGTTCTCTGCCCCAGGCTCGGTGTAGCACTCACATCTATAATCCCAGCAGTACTAAACCCATAATCCCAGCCTTGGATCATGAATTAATCACAAACTATAGACTTGCGCCTCAATGACTGCATGAAGCTTGGGGCGGGGGGGAATACACATAAGCCATAATAAAATTGTTATATTGCTTCCATTAATATAAAATTTTATAATGCACACCCTGATGACATTTATTTATGTATATATGCAGTCATATATGTATTGTGAAACAGAATTTTTGAGTGAATATTAAGCACTTTCTTAACTTTATTCAGTCAAATTGCCCTCTAAATAGGTGACCCATTTGACATATTCAGAGTAAACTTAAGTGTCCACTTTTTAGAATACTTTGTCAAGACATTGGTGTAGTAGATTTTTTAAAAAATTCCCCATCAGATGGTTGAAAATAGCATTTCTTTATCTTTTTATATTCTTTCTTCTTTTTTATTTGTCTTTGCATTTCCCTGAAAACTAAATTCCCTTTCATCTATTGAGTGGTAATTTAAGCTTCCTTTTCTGTTGTTTTCCTTCCTTAACTGATAAGAGTTTGTTCAATTACTTATTCATTCAATATTCATAGATCACATCCCAGCTAATGCAAGGAAGAACAAAAGACCTTGATGTCCTTGGAGTTTGTGTTATGGGGACTTGAAAAAAAAGAATTGTTATCAATGAGACGTCTACACACAGAAAAAAGTGAAAACATGATGTCACCACTCTGAGAAGGAGCAGGGGATTATATGGAGTGGTGGGCCAAGCAGGGCCTCTCTGAGGCCAATATCTTAAATGGAGGTTTGAGCAACAAGGAGTTCATCTCGGACTATGGGCGGAGACTTGGGCAGAGGAAGGACATAGAGAAAGTGCCCCAAGAACACAAGGCAATTGAAGCAAAACCTGACAACAAATGAAATTTATCCTTAAATTTAATTGACTACAAGGGCCAACCAGATAGCTCAGCAGATTAAAATGCCTGCTTAGGAAGACAAGGGTTCAATCTTTAGCTCCACATGTTTTTCCAGCCCTGCCCCAGGGCCATGCTGAGATGGTGTCAGAGACTAAGCATGGTGACATCCACCTGTAATCCCATCACTTAGGATATTTAAACCAGGAGGATCACTACAAGTCCAATCTATGTAGTGAGACCCTGTAGACATAAATATTTTATGTATAAAAATTTTTTTCATATAAAAAATTTATTGAGTACAACTCACTGGGAAAAATGTCAAAAATTAAGAAATGTTGGAAAACCTAGATGATGTAGGGATACTACATTCATGTTGAGACTTGCATGTTAATCTAAGAGCATGGAAAGCTTTGAAGGATGCAAAAGAGTGAGTTGGCTAAATTAATTTGTTACCCATATTCCTCCAGTTGCTGGGTGTAAATGCACTGCACAGAAGGAACAAGAACAATTAAGGAGTCAGGGAAACACCCCAGATTATATTGGTGAAGGCTTTGATGAAATTATTAGCAATGGAAACAAGGAAATATGGGAAGATTTAGAGTATATAGCACTGTGATAGATTGAATAAGGAGTGAAAGCTGAGGTAACTAGAAGAAACAAACCCAGTTTTTGAGGTTTGAACAATGGGCTTAGTGGTGGAACCATACACCGAGTGAACCAAGATCAGAGAAAATAAGAGTGAGTGAAAGTAAACCTCATGACCCTGTTAGGGCCCCTTGAGGGCCAGTGTTAGGACCCAGAAGGCCTTAGAGACTTTTTCAAGCAGTTAATCACAGTGATGCTTCAGAGAAAGGATAAATGAAGGATCACCAACTGTATCAGTCTACAGCCTGCTGGGAGATAGTAACTGTCTAAGAGAACTAAACGGGGAGTGGGGGCAGCTTTCTGTGGGTGAGGAAAAGAGAACAACAGGATGGTTATGGCACCCAAAGACTGGCCACAGTGGGGAGCTGTTACCATCTCAGGCCTAAACGGGGAGGGGAAGGAAGGACCAGTAATGGAGCATCTAAGAAAAAGGGCTCCTGGGCAACTATGACCTTAAAATATGGTTAAAACTAGGAAGGAGCCAGAGGAATAAATACCTGGGCCTCTCTCTGCCTCTCTTCTTACCATTGTACCTTTAAAGTCCTACCAGAAGCCACAGGATAAAGGAGCCTGGGTCTCACACTCAACAAAATAATGTAACACTACCCTCCATAGTGCAGAGCAGGGCAGAGAGTGGTAGTGTGGATCTGCTTGGGGAGAAGATGGAAACAAAAGAGAATAGTCTGCAAAGCAACCTATGGATTGTTTTCTATGTCACATAACATGTCACCGCAGTGTCCTTTTTGATACTGCTTTCAAGGAAGTGAGAGTTGTCATGAGACTCACTAGGCACTCCCTCACCATTTTCCTGATTCCAGTCAAGAAATGTAAAAATGTTTCATGGAAAATGTGGAGTCTGTGTGATATCTCTTCATGTCTGACTCCTGCCTCGGTCCATCAGTGTCAGTCATCCATAACTCCACACTAGAGAAGGAATAAATTCTCATTTTTTGTTCCCTTGCCCTTTGCATTCAGACTGGGTAAAGTATTAAAAAAAAATTATTTTGTTCATATGGCTCTGGTCCAAGGTCAGGGTACTGCATCTAGTTATGGTCTTCTTACTGGCAAGTCCCTGAGGCAGCAGAAAGCGTAGCAGGATGAGACGGAATGGGCCAGACCGTGGAAGAGGAGAGTGTGAGGGCTAGAGGTGGGGACACCAGCCAGAGCGAGCTTCACAAGCCCTCCCTGGATGGGCCACCACATGTTAGAGTAAAGGAGGAACAAAGATGAGAGCTCAACAGGCAGGACAGGATTATTCAGAACAAACCCAAGAAAGACTGCTGGTATGAGAACCGGGTGGCTCCGTTTCTTACAGACTCCAGTCTTTATAGGGTTAAGAAGGAAGGTTGGAGAAGAGGATCTGGGCTGGTACAGTTGCACTTCAAGCAGGCAGCTGGCAGCTTCTGGGCTGTCCATACGGCAAGTTGAGCAGACGCAAGGGTGGCTGACCTTTACTTAGTTTAGCATCATTTTTTATTTTTTTTAACTTTTTATATATTTAGTACAGGGTCTATAGTGTCTCATTACATAGACTGGACTCATAGTGATTCCCCTGGTTTCGGTCTCCCAAGCACTGGGATTATAGGCAGGAGCCACCACAGCCAGTCTCAGTCACCATCAGTGCACTCTCAGGATCCGGGCCTGCACGGTTCCTAAGTAGCTTTAGTCCACAGAGCTATCTATCTGGCCCTAGCATCAGTTTTTAAACTTAAGTTAATTTTTTTTTTACAGAGAACAAAAAAAAATAGGTAATTCATTATAAATGATGTGCAACTTCAAAAGAAACCCCAAGATGATAGATATTCAACAATGGTTGTTACATTTTTAAAAAGTCATGTGTGTATACCTAATGGACAGTGAAGATGATTGTACTACTAATTTCTATTGGCTTTTTGGAAGGGATTAATTAATGCTTAAAACTTTTAATTTGACTGATATTACATGCTTATATGTGGTAAACTGAGAAGCTACAGGCTGGCGTCTTGCAGAAGCTGACCAATATTGGAACCTTAGGGGCATGGGAGCTGAGGGACATTTTTGAATGCTGCTCTGGACTCAAGGTGCTAGGCTGATCCTTCACCAGTGACCAAGTCTAACAGGTCTGCATACCAGACCTACTCTTGAAATGACCCATTTGCCTTTGACTGAGTGTACTATAACAGTATGAGAAATACACAGAGATGTAAACATAAGAACAAACTTTAATCGTAAGGAACAATCAAGATATGTGTAAAACATGATATGTGTAAAAACATGAGCAAATCATTCCTTAGAAGAATTTCCTGACTCTTGCAATCCACAGTGATCCCTCTGTAATCAAATTAAATTTCATAAAAGTATGTTAATGTTGTCCATTAGTACTTTGTATTTGAAATTTAGCATGGATCATGCTGTAGTCAAGAATAGAAATCTAAATGTGTGGCACTTTAGAGAGTTCCTTGTGGAGCCCACTGGTCTTGAAAAGCTGCAGTTAGCAACTGAGGTTGTAGATACTTTATCTGTCTTTTTTTTTTCCCCCACTGGGAATTGAACTGAGAACATTGTAATTGCCATATAGGCACTTAGGCCACTGAGCTATATCCCCAGCCCACTTTACCTGTCTTAAAAAGGGATACAGCTTTTTAAAAGCTATCCTTTTAAAACTTAAAAATTCCTTGTTAATTTATATTCTCACAGCCCTATCATGATGCCAGTTGTAATACCAGAAAGAAGCCCTTTTAGACTACTTGAGCTCAACACTCCACAGAAAAACCATCATTAAGCTACGCTTTAATTAAAGGTCACTATGAGAAATAGCCATGAGAATCATGTTTTTGCTTATTCTGCAAAATTTTATAGATGATATCTATTATATTCTGTGATATTCCTTATATAAGCAACCATATAAACTCCTTAGTATAGTTTCTCTGAAAAATTATATCTCAAGTTTTGTTTCTCTGTTTGCAGTAATTGGTAGACCAACTATATTAAATATGGTTTACAGAATATTGCTGCCATAAAATAAGTTTTCTATTTTTCATAATAATTATTAACAATGACCTATTTTGTGTCTTTTTAGAACACATCTCATCAATTTCCTTTTAAAAGACAATATAGTATGAATGAATTAGAGTAAAGGAAATATTATTTATTAAGATAGTTAAACCAAAGTACAATGAAAATATAAACAACAATATTAACTATAATTATGTTAAACCAAATTATGGTAGTACAATATGTCACAAGGAAAGAAGGATGGAAGGGAGCGATAAAAGCTATTCATGAGTCATAGCAAAACACCCATAAAGTGCCAAAGAAAATAATTACAACTGTGCTTATTTGTTCATAACTTCACAGGCATTATTAAGGTGCTTCTAAGAGTTAGTGGACTCAAGTTCCATTGTGCAATGCCTCTGACCTCCAAGGGGTTTTAGTCATATGGGGAGGAAAGCTTAGTCCAATGCAAAGGATGGAGTGAGTAGATGAGTAAATTTATTACAGGAATTTGTTATAAGAGGGATAGTTGGAATAATAATGAGAATCTAGTGCTGCTGGAATTTGGAAAGCAAAAGGCTATGCCATCAGTCCCAGTGGTAGAGATTAGGAGAATTAGGGTTAGACGTGAAGGCTGCATGCTTAGCAATACTTAGAATCAAGAGTTCATAGAAAGCCCCAAATTGGTACAAAACTGCAATAAGATCTCTATATACAGTGCTAATTTTATTTTTCTCAAAGTAACTTTTGTTTTTCATTTCCCTGTCAACTTTCACAAGATTACTGTGGGATAATTTTTAGTGCATACACATGGTGAATTGCGAAATGGTCCTAGTGGTTTACCCTTTCCTGCATTCATGCGACATAGACTTGTAGTTTGCTGGGGTCTATATGTTGAAATCTTAAATTAATAATACGAAGAAGTGGGATTATTTGGGATGTGTTTGGTTTGAAAGAGAAAGCCCTCCTGAGTGAGACTGTCACTGTTACAAAAGCAGCCCTCAGAGAGTTAAGTGGCTTCTTCTATACCTGAGGACACAGCAAGAAGATGCTCTTTACAAATAAGAAATCAGACCCTAAAACATGTGTACCTTAATCTTGAGTGTCTCAGCCTTGAGCACCAAGAGGAATGCATTTCTCCTGCTCATCAGCCACCCAACTGCGGCATTGGGTTATAGCAAGTACCTGCAGACAGTGGGTTAGTGATTCTCAGGAGCTAAAGGGAGGACAGCATGGACACGATTCCTAACAGTTAACCAGTTTCTTCTTGAAACGATGGAAGTGCTATTCCAAGTGAAAACTGTACATACAAAGAAGATACTTGAAATACCAGGCTTCATTAGAACCACAGACTACCAACAAAAGCAGTAAAAGATCTATACACTGAAAACTGCAGTGCTTTGAAAAAAGAAAGAGGTCAAAGATTTCAGAAAATGAGAAGGTATCCTTTGCCTTTGCTCATGAATAGGAAGAATCAACATTGTGAAAATGGCCATACTCCCACAACTGCTATAAAGGTATAACAGTTTGATCAGAATGCCATTAGCATACCTCATAGACCCAGAGAAAATATTCCTAAAATTCCTCTGGAACCAGAAGAGACCAAGAAGGCAAGGGCAATCCTCAGCATCGCAGAGCATTCCTTCTTCATTCCACTACAAATTAGCATATTACTGTGCTCATTCAAAAGAAGTTTTAAGACTTGTTGATTAATACTAATAAACAAAAAATGAAGTAAGGAAATAAGATAAATAATAGGTGGATAAAGAGAATAGTTCACAAGAAAATTCCAAGAGAAACATGATCTTACTTGCTTACAAAGGCATAACCATGCAAGGCCAGGGAGATGGCTCAGTAGAATAAGTGCTTCTCTGGCAAGAGCAAAGGTCTTGAGTTCAATCCCCAGTTTCCCCCACCATGCAAAAATAGAAAAAGACATGACATGCATGATGAGTCTTCTCTACAAATAATAAGGAAAATAGAA
>PVKA01018537.1:0-43696 GCA_004027165.1 Ctenomys sociabilis | reverse complement strand
GCAGAAGGAACAAAGGGATAGCAGGAGGCAGCAGGCAGCTGCTGTGTGAGCCAGAGCCTGCTACCCTGGGAGGCCGCAGCCCAGGTTCAAGAAGTGCCAGCAGGGAGCTGTTCTCTGCCTAGGGCCTACCTAAACCCAGCTCCTGGGGATCACTTTGAAGCGACCTGGGGAACATCTGCCAGAAGGAGGCTGAAGGCCTACCGAAGAAGGCTGACGCGTCTGCTTCTTCTTCAGGTCTAGGAGGCCTGGGAGCTGCTCCAAGGCCACTGCTGGCATGGTTGAATCTGTACTTTAACTTGGGGGCCCACGACAACATGGGTTTACCAAGGTGTCTGAGATGCTGTGCACAATTGCAGAATTAAGTGGGCAGAGGGCAGTTTAGTGTAGCAGTAGTGTTTTTAAATATTCAGTCATTTCCTATTGCTTATATTCCCTATGCATTTAACATGTCTCCCTCTGCCTCCTCTCTCCCTGTTTGTCTGCCTGTCTCCCTCTTTCCCTCTCTCTCTCTCTCTCTCTCTCTCTCTCTCTGTCTCTCTCCCTCTGTGTCTGTCTGTCTGTCTCTCTCCCATTGTCTGTTTCTTTCTCTGTGTGTCGCTGTCTCTCTCTCTCTGTCTCTGTCTCTGTCTCTGTCTGTCTGTCTGTCTGTCTGTCTCTCTCTCTCTGTCTTTTACACACAGCCCTTACAGCCCCTTCCCCTCCCCTCTTTTGGCCGCTGTGACCTGTCTGTACAAGTGCAGGAGGGAACAGTCCAGTCCACAGCTGAGCATGCAGGAACTCTTCCAGCAGAAACACTCTCCCTGCTCTCCTCAGGTGGATAGGCCACCCCAGCTCTGTCCCTCTCCTCCTCCCCTTCCTGTTACCAGAGCGCAGTGTGCCACCTTTGCATCAGATTTAGAGAATCTTACACTTGGCACCTGCTGATCTGGACATTGCCATCCGCTTGCTGTGTCTCCTGCTGGAGGGAAGGATTTGCATGCAGCAGCCTGTGCAGTGCCTCCCACGAAGACCAAAGGTCTCCGAAGGCCAGGCTTTCTCAGAAGCCAACAGCATGGCTCCTGTGCGCTAGGATGAGCCCCTGTGGGGGAGAGGAAGCTGGGCAAACAGCGAGTGGGCTGCCTGGGGCCACAGTCTACATGCTTCTCTATTGGCTCTGCACAGCTGGGTGCCCACTAAGAGCGCACCGGAGGGGAGGGACACTGCTTCCTGAATGCCTCCCTTGGAAACACTTCACCTTCCAGTGTCCCAAGCACACGCCTTCCTGATGAGACCAAGAGTCTCCTGAAGGCAGGAGTTGCGTCCCACTCAACTCCTAGGCACACTGGAGATGCTCATAAATATTTGTGCAATTAATAAAGAAGCAAATGAATACAGAAGATGAATCATCTCTCTGAATATTTTAATTGCATCTATTTTATTTAACAGGCTTTATGTAACATTTCTTTGGGCCAGGAACAGACTAAGAGCATTTTCAGTACAAATTCATGTGCACCTCATAACAATCCCATGATACAGACACATTTAACACCCTCCCCTCTGGTGGGGCACTGCAGGTGCAGGTTGGGTGTGTGATTTCTCAAAGTCAAGGTGCTGGGAAGTGACAGAGTGAGGATGTGGATGCAGACAGTGTGGCTGCAGGCTTTGGTTCTAAACCACCCCTCACAGTTGTTCTTGTCCTCAGTCTTAATTCTCTCTGACCAAGAGTATTGTAGCTGCATTCCCCCACCCACCCGAGGAGCAAGGGTCAGGCATGCAGAGACTTGAAGCCCACTTTTCACAGTCCAGCTTCCAAGGAAGACAGCAAGAACATCTTCCAGATGGTGAAGAAAGTTAAATGAACTGCGTCCACTAGGAAAACCAATTCATTTCTTTTCCTTTAACTCTGTAACATATAGATGGCATCTGCCATTCTGAAAAGGAAAAGAAAGAAGGATAAAGGAAGGAAAGAATGATAATAAAATGAGAAAAGAAAGAAGCAAATGGAGGAAAGGAAGAAAGAAGAAAAGACAAGAAAATAAAAAGAAGGGAGAAAAAGAAGAAGAGAGAACAAGGGATTGAGGGAAGGAGGGAGGAAGGGAGGAGGGAGAGAAAGGAGGGTAGAAAGGAAAGAAAAGAGGGAGGGAAGGGCTGTAAAGGAAGGAAGGGAGGGAGGAAAGTTCATTGGCTTATTTACTCTCTGGCACGAAGCAAGGCTTTCAGTCCTGAACAGCACGGTTTCTCATCTGCCTGCGGCTTGGCAGAGTGTCCCTGCCTAGAAGCAGGCAAAAATATTGGAAGTCAAGATCCAATATAATAATTGGCTTACGGATTTGAAGAAGGATAGATAGACTCTTCCCCTTCCAAGATTCATTAGTCCAGCACTCCCCATAATAGAAGGGCTTGCTCCATGTGTAAGCCATTTTCTAATCAAATCGGCATGCAGTCTGCACTCTGCCTTGGAGTAAATGGGCTGCTGTAAAATGGCTAGAGTCGAACGAGATGGATTTCTTTTTCCTGGTTGACACTTGGTCATCAGGGACTCTTTGTTCAGTCGCAGTAAGAATGTCTCACTTTTTTCCATTCAACCAAACATCATTGTGTCTTCTACTTGCGAAATTTTCATGGAGGATCTTTGTATCCCTTTGAGGTTCCTGGAACATACAAAGCACCTGGGGATGATCGTAGGATTGTGTCTACCCAGGAAATCCAACAGGAGGAGGGAGCTTGGTGATGTGAATGTGGAGAGCTGGAAACATCCAAAGATTTGTGATCCACAAGCAAAAAGCCAGCGGGAGGTATTAAGAATGGGCTAGCATTAGTTGGGATGCACTGTAAATCCAGCCCTGCCACTTGCATTTGTGTGTGGGGGAGAGTCTGTGATTTAAGCTGTGGTTTCTCCATCAAAAAAATAATAATAATAATGAGGGTTGACCACATCTAAATGCTGTTTAGAAGCCTAGTATCCAAGCGAATTTAACTAAGGGTTGCTAGCAGTGCTAAGATAAAAGAGAATAATCTACAAGTAAAATCTGATCAATAAGAATCAGAGGGGGAAACAGCAGCCTGTTGGGGCTTGCAGGAAGATGTTGATGTGGCCCCTAAGAGAAACCTGTCTTTAGTGCTTCTTTGTTTTTGTCTTGTCTGTCAAGTAAAATCCTCTTCATTCACAGAACAGATTTTGGTGGGGGTAGTGTAGTCAATAATGCAAAAAAAAAAAAAAGTCTTAAGAGAATATTAGAGCTAAGTATTTCTCCTTAACAACAACTTTCCTAAAACAGCGGAGCAACTTGAACAGGTGATCACTACACGTGATTGAGAGTTCTTGATGGAAAGCCGGAGCTCATGGGCCTTTGACTCATTGTGGTCCTAAGCTGCTGTTGTGAATTGCTTTGACTGACTGTGCGTCTCCAGTCAGAGAAGGAACCTCTTCCAGATTAGTGGAGAACTGCGTCCTTTAGGAGGCAACATGAGTCAGCAGAAACACGAGGGCTGCCTACTGTGTACCAACGCTGCAGTGTGGCTGCACTCAGAGGAGGAGCCAAGGAGGCCAGCCTTTTTCCTCCTGTCTCCAGGTTGGAGTGGGGTTGAGAGCCAGATGGGATGGGGATGGCATCAGCAGGCTCTAACAATGTGCAGCATAGGCACAAGGCACTCTAGGCTCTAGCTAGAGAAGCTCAAGCCCTTGAGGGGCTCAGGGGCATGAGGAATCCTTTAGTCATTGATAACATGGGGATGCCCAGGACACTAGGGGAGACACTGAGGAACATTCTGGGAAAGAGGCTAAGTGGGATAGGAGTTGAGCCCGCTGTGGACCATGGAATGTCTCTGCGTTGATTTCTTTGCATTGCACGGATGAAGTGGAGGTGGTGGCAGTGCTGGGAACTCATAGTGGTGAGGAAGTGTCACTGTAGTGATTTTTACCATAGCTCTTGAGTCAGAGGCTTCTGGGTTTGAGTTCTGACTCCCTCTTCTTAACACAGGGCACCTAGATGACTCCAACTTGGTCGCATTTTTCTCCTCCTTGACATGAGGGTATTAATCATGCTGACACCCACCCCTTGAGGACTTTGTAAGGTACAGCTGTAGGAGGACAAGGCAGGAGGCTCCATGCTGGTTGGGAAGGACTACCATGGTACTAGAAGAGAGGAATCTGAGTGAACAGTGAACCCACTAGGAGTCCAGAAACATCACAGCAAGATGTTCCCTCCATGTGTCCCTGCTGGGCTCCAGGTGGATGTAAGGTTCTGATTGTATTTAAGGAGCTTCTTAAAAAAGAAGGAGGCACAGGGAAGCTGCCCGGCAGCCCTGTGGCTTCACTCATGGAGACATCTGCAGTGCCACAATGGTGATCATTGGGACCTGCTGCATGGAGATGCATGATTGGAGCTGTGAAAACAGCTCCCTTTGGGAGTAAAAAGATCAGAGATGTCCCTAACTTCCAGAAAGGCCACTTCACACCAGCACTTATCCAAATGCAGTGCACATAGGACTCACCAGGGGTTGGGAGGATCCTCAGGAAATGCGAATCCACTACTTCATTTGGGGTGAGAGCTGAGACTGCACTGCTTAAGAGCTCTGTGGTGATGCCTGAGGTCCAGGTGTGAGCTCAAGGGTCCTGTAGGATCCTTTCAGGAAACAGTGCCTGGGCGTCTGCACCTCCCTGCCTCCCTCACCCATGATTACCCCTTCAGCTATGGAGCTGGCCCATTTATCCTGGTTAGAGGATTCTGCTTCTCCTTGTGATTATTCCTTATGATACTGATTATGTTATTCACTTAAGTTAAATAAAATGCACCCTATCGAATGCACTGCACACAAAAAGAATATTTATTTGAATATTAAGTACAGATAAGACTTCCCTTGGGATTATTTCAGAGCACATTTACAGAATTTAATTGCAAGGTTTTCCTACTCTGTTTCTTTTGGAACACTACTTGTGAAAATATTTTCCTTCTAAAGGTAAAGCTCTGCTCTGTTGGTTTATTATTATTATTATTTAAAATCTGAAGAGCTCTCTGAGCTCAGTCATTACTTCCAGTGTCTAATTAATACTGATGATGACAAAGCAAACAGCCAGATGACCTAGATTTTGCTGTTAAATTGCCCGCAATTTACATGAAGCCCTGAGAACTTTTGAGAACCTTGTTCTGCCAGTAAGGAGTCCTTAAGTTTCAGGCTTTAAGAACTGCTTTTTCCTGAAGCATACACCTTTGCCAGTGCCTTCCAGGAAGGTCATTCATGCACAGTCACACACACACACACACACACACACACACACACACACACACACACACACACATCTACACATAGCAACACTAGCAACCACCACCCAGCCAGCCCTTTCAGACAGCTGAACTGGAAAATTAGAAAATGAATACTCCTCAAGCTCTCAGGCTACAGGATCATTCTCATTTCTTAAACGATGACATTTTGTAAAGTACTAGAGATCCAAAATAGAAAAAAGAAAAAACCCTTGTAGGGATGTAAGGATCTTTCCCTACGCAGAAGCCTCTGTTGCTTAGAAAGCCATGTGGGGTCTTAGGCCTGAAGGTCACTTAGGTCCCTATTTCCTTGTCTAGAAAATTGGTCCTATGAGATTGAGCTCACCTCCCCTTTTTAAAATGATAGCATACATATTGCAAGGTAATTTGTTTCTGATGACATTGTTTATGATCTATAGACATGGACTTCCAGAATTTCAGCACAGAACCTTGGAAAGCACCAGCCACTTTTCAAAACCATAGCTTTTTATTGCTGTGATTTTGTGTACCTGACATCAGAGCACTTAGTGAGACAATTTCAAGCCATTGTCCATCTACAAAGAAAATCACAACAACAAAAACAAACACTGGATTAAATTTACTTTCTCCAACTGAAAAGGCCCTTATAGAGTATGACATGCTGAATGTCAGGCATCCTTTCATTTGCTTTCTAAATATTAACTCAGTGTCATCATGTAGACCTAGAAAATTTCCCCAAAGCCTCAGGTGATTTCAGAGGTGGGTCTTCAGGAAAGTGAAAAGAAGATCATGGTAAATTGTTAACACCCAATGAAAATGAAAAAAAGAAAGAAAAGCGAAAAGCAAAAATCTAATTTAAACATCTCAACTTGACAGTATCCCTGAACTTACTCCATCCAGGTAGAGATATGCAAATGATATACAAATCACTTGCCTGGCCCACTCCACTGTATCACACCTTTGAATGTGGAGAAAGGAATGATGGGAAAATTCAAGTTGAGACATTCACACTACATAGAGTTCTCTAGCTCTCGGGTAATGATGGTCCCAGAAGACCATTTCAGGAAAGTATGTCAAACCCTGTTAGTTTCTCAGGACCTTTTAGTGATTATTGTTTGAATTTTCTTGGTCTGAGCAAGAGAAGGGGTGAGATCTGAGGGGGGGCAATTATAATCCGTGATTGTGGAGGAGAGAAACGGTGGTTGTTTCTGCATCTGAGACAAATAGAAGCTATCTTTGTAATAACCACAATTGGTTTCTCCAGCCCTTCTCTGCCTCGGTTCACAAAATACCTTATTAAATCTGGAGAATAAAAATGTGCCTGGGGTAATGGATTATTATTAGAATAAATAATAGGCAATACGTTTTTTTTCCACCTTGCAGTAGATCAGCAGCAAAAATGTTCTTTTGTTTTTTTCCTTGTGAAGGTGAGTACATGTGTCGGACCCGCCTGGGGCTGCTGCCCTTTTGTTCTAAGACCAGCATCAAGCCTGAAATTCAAAACTCCAGGCGACAGCTTTGCAGGCAGCAGAGAGAAGCAGAGGCTGGCGAAGATCCCGGTCACGTGCTACTGTGCCTACCGCCTCTTGTGTGGTGCTAGTCTACGTAATCCCTCAGCCTGGACACCCTGAGCCGACTTAGGGGATTCTTCTAGGGCTAATGGGGTACTTAACACTTGGCAGAACAAGCAAACAAAAAGCCTTTCCTACAAAGAAAACAGCTTTTTAAGACCTGCAACTTGAGGCGTACTCGAGTTCTGGGGCCACCCTGACCTTGGGCATTCTTGTCATCCCGCAACCAACACTTGGATCTCTCCAGTGACTTATGTCAACCCAGCGGGCCTGGAAAAGAAGCACGGAGCTCACGAAGTAATCTGATTTTTTTTAAAGGACTGGCAAGAGAAGTGCCCGCTAACCCTTGTATGCTGCTGGAAAGGCCCGTGCCATGGCCCATTCAAGTACAAAAACCACTAAGTATTTTAGGATTTTACTGTGGGTTCAACAAAGTATCCCAGAGGACTATAGCCATAAATTAAATATGCTAGAGCTTTCAGCATCTGGATTTATCTGTTTGAGTTTACATATACCATCAAAGCCATTATTTTTATTTCTTCTTAGTACTTGGCCTTGCCAAGTTCTTTCTGTCTTCTCTTCCCACCTCTGAAAGCTGGCATTTTTACAAAACCACACAAGGCGTTAGCAGCAGGTTCTACCTCTCCCCAAGGTCAAAATGACCATGGTAAAGGAGCAGCTGAGCACAACCAACCACTCTGTTGTCTCCGAGGTGTTTCCTTCACTGATACAATGTGAGGCAACTTCACATTAATCAATCATGGCTGGTTTGACTAATTGCTCTGACTCTTTGTTTTTATTTTTTGCTTTAAATTACTCCCCACTTCCTTTTCAGAATCTTCAGCACTCACTCTTGCTACACAACTTTTTCCTTCCCTGTACTAGGAAAGTATTGCTACTATAGGTAAAATGATCTGTATTTGCTTTTCGGATGTGAAGTCTCTCTTGTCTTGGATCAGAGGGCATGCTTGTGTTGTAGGTTCAAGTTTGGCATCCAGTTGCTTGGTAATTGTATGCTGCTCAGTCTTTACAGGTCTTTTTAAATGTTTTAAACTTTTTGCATGTATTTTTACTATCCTGTTCAGGAGAACCCACAAGACTCCATAATGTCTCTACAAGATTCGCATTGATCTTTCACAGGCTAGGTACTCAGGGTTTACCCTTTCGGTGCTCTGATATAATGTTCATATCTATCACTAATGTGATGCCTGCTCTGTGCCAAGTTAGTCCTGGATGTGCTGCTCTACATATAGTATCTCATTTATTTATTATTGATTTGGTACAAGGTCTCACTAGGCAGCTCAGACTCATAGCGGTCCTCCTGTTTTCAGCTTCCCCAGCACTGGGATTACAGGTGTGCACCACCATACCTGGTCTCAGTGGCCAGCTCACTGCACCTGAGGGTGGGGCTGGTGCGGCATGTAGTGCCTGGGACTTACCCTCATTCCCTGTGCTTTGTCCGCTGAGCTCTCACCAGCCCTAGTATTTCATTTAAATATTATAAAAATCCTATGGTAAAATCACTCAGCTGCTTAAATTATATTATCATTGCTGCTGTGTGTTTGAATCTATAAAGACAATTAATGAGCATTCCAAGAAGTTAAAGTAATATAAATGAAAATACAATTTTTTTGAGTACTGATAGGCCCTGATGTTGTCCACTGTAGGTCTGTGCTTTAAAGATATAGTCCTTCCCCCCCCCCTTGATCTTTGTATTTTTAAAGATTCCCAGAAGAGAGAATACATTCTATATGAGAGTACTAACTATGCCCCCGATCAAAGGATGGTACCAGCTTTTCCATGGTTTAAAAAAAATTAAGCATTTCAAAATTTCGAGGATGCAATTGCTCTCATATGTTTTAGTAAAAGAATTTGAGGCTCAGAAAGCATCATTAATTGAGCCGTGAATTAAGCTTTCTTGGAGAACATGGCCAAGATTTAAACTTATGCCAGTTTAAATTCAAGTCAGTCTAACTCCCAGTTCAGTTGACCAAATGCTCCTTCTGAAAATGCCCTTTCATTCCATTCATTTTACCAAATGCTTAAATTTGTTGAATTCTCTAAGTGTGAATTATTTAGTACTTTAAGTGGATTATCTTACATTATTCTCTCAAAACTTCAAACACTGGGCAAGTACAGTATTATCTCCATTATACAGATTGAGAAATTGAGCCCAGAGAGATTTTTTTAACATGACTAATAGAGCATAGATGATGCATTAAAAACTGGACTCAAGCCGTCTGATTTCTGAGCCTCAAGTTTCCACTGAGGAGAACAACAGATGGACAGCAGGACCTCCTATGTTGATGTCAGACACACCTGATGTAGTGGACAGTAGCCCAGGGCAAAGATCAATAAGCCAGATGGGTCCGGTCCATCAGTGCCTGTGTGTGCACATGCATGTATTACTGGAGAGAAGCACATGTGTGCAAATACTACTGCCTAAGGGCAGAGCAGCCAAAGAGCACCCACGCGGGATGCAGGGGCACCAGTGTAGAGGCAGGCTTGGGATGCAGGTGTCTGTGATTGGGGATGGCTTCTTTGATAGTGGAAGCTTGGTAAGAGGTGAATCATTGTTCAGAGAGGGAACTGAATCAAGCCATGGGGAAGGGGTTGGGAGTTCCTTTTCTAACACCTCCTAGGTTTTTGATGTTAGGAATTCACTTAGCCTTACTATGCCTTCATCTCCCCACCTGAAAAAGGAAGCTGAAGCCACTATGTACTAATAAGAGTCTGAACCTTGCTCAGATTCATCCTTAAAAGTGCTTAAAATGTTTTCTGGCATGCTATAGACATCTCATACATTTTAATCACTGTTAATATAACATGCACTTCAGCAAAAATGACTAAATCACTACTTTCTAGGCAACATAGTTAAAATTGAGCATGATATAAAGGTTGTGCAACATTGATATGTCACACACGCACACATACATGCACACACATGCACACACACACACACATACACACACACACACACACACACACACACAATGCAGTGCTCTACCTTACACTGTATTATGCCTGTGATTCCATCCTTTGCAACCTTGTCTTTCCAAGTCCTTGAGAAGATCAGCCTTCCCAACTGTAATTCGCCCATTAGGGGCAGATCAAAAGGCTCACCTCTGGAGATACCTGGCTGGTATCTCTTACTACCATTAGTAACAGGCTGCACTGATGCTGCCTCTCCATTTTCCAGTTATGACCCTGCACCATAATGCTCATTTTATTTCTCTCTTCTGTGATTCTTTTTTTGAAAATGTGCTATGTGTCTTTTCTAACTGCACCTATTCCCCTGGCACAGTACTAGGCAGATAGCATCCACTTACAGTCTGGAAATGGGCATTATGACCTTGAAATGTACAGATCTTCATGATCACCTTGGGTACTCAACAGCATGTGTTTATGGAGAATTCCACTATTTCAGAAGAATTTCTAAGAATGTAAAAAATCAGAAAAACCACAGAATGTATGTGACTACCTTTTGGATTGATTTATTGAGTTCTATGGTGCTAACTTCCTCTGGTGCCTTTCTTCATAAGGAATCACAATTGTCCTAAAGTCTGGAATTTACAACAGTAGCACAAACAGGAAAACGGGAACCTCAGTTTATACTTTTGTTTATTGTCTCTCTTACCGCTTTTGACTCCTGTTTTTCTCAATTCAAGTAAACCTCTTAACAACCCACTTCCACTTTGCCTTACCTCTTCTGGCAGAATCAGTTATCTCTTCTACAGTGTCACTGACCTCTGCACACCTTTTCTTATTCTCTTCAGTGTATGTTTTTCATTTATTCCCTGTACACATTGTATTCAAAAGGAAAACAGAAACAAATTCTAAGAAACACACTGACATAATTCTTAGTTGTTGCGGGCAGGGTAGATGGCTCCGTCACTGTGCTGTCATCATTGCACATGTCCCTGTGTTTTCCCCATCCACACAGTGGGCTCCTGTGTTCTGTTTCTCCAGTGCATGCCCAGAACTTAGAACCTTGGTATCCAGAAGGCTCTTGATTGCACACTGGAATTAGTGATTGGACAACAAGTCCATTCCAGTCCCAAGGACTGTCATCCTGGTCCCTAGAACAAAGAAAGATGACACGATGCACTCCTCATCTTCACAGAGCTGGGTGGAAGATCAGCCTGGGAAGAAGGTTGTGTTACAATGAGAAGTACAGGGCTAGGGATATAGCCCAATGGCACAGAGCCTTCCTGGCCAGTGGAGGGTCCAGAGTTTGATTCCTGGTATGAATGAATGAATGAATGAATGAATTAATGAATGAATGAATGAATGAATGGATGGATGGATGGATGGATGGATGGATGGATGGATGGATGGATGGATGGATGAATGAATGAAGAACTGATAACAGCAAACTCAAAGTCAGGAGAAGGACAGAAAGATGACAGTCTGATTATGAGACTTGGCCAATTGGCCAAATGAAGCTTGGCTATGGGGAAAGATGAATCCCTGCTATTAAACATCTCATTCAACCAGGAGAGCAAAGGGTCTCAGGCTGAAGTTTATTGCTTTGGTTTCTAACCTTTCATAAGTGCTTACTTGGCAGCTCTACTGAGAATGGTATTTGATTCTGGAAGCATCTTAAAGGAGCACCGCCCAACCTTCCACTTTCCCTCTTTTCATTTAGGCCATAAAATATATTAGTTTTATGCATTACTGCCATCAGAGGGGAAAAAATATCACATGTTAGTTTCCAAATGAAATGAGATTTAGTAAAGTGTATGCTTAAGATATTTTTCAGGGCTGGCTTTTAAACAGTACACAGCAAGGGTCTTTCTTCATCACAGATGATATAGGTACATTTTCTCTTTAAACTTCTGCCATTGTGGTGATGGAAAAAAGTTTTGAGGGGCTCATAAGGTCTTGCAGTAATTTTATGGGTCTTCAGAGGGTTGTTCCATTGCATTTAGGGTGTTTTATGATGAGCACATTTGCATCGAGACACATCCCATGATGGATGGGTTTTAGGCATCTTCCAAACTGGCATTCAGGGTGGTAAGGGGAAATCATACATTTGCACTTGATGGCTTCTACTGGAAGAGGGAGAGGTTCCTGCAGCCTGGTGCGGAAGATAGATAGATAGATAGATGATAGATAGACAGACAGATAATAGATAGATAGACAGATAGACAGACAGATCACTGAGTTAACTCTCAATGTGTCCCAAGACTCCTCCTCCCAACCCAAAAGTTAAGCCATGTGTAGATACATACAGGCTTCAGGCATAGTGGGGTGGTGGCGCCATCCAATTCCCAAATAATTTACAGAACTGTAAAGGAGTTTGACCCAAAAGACCTCACCACCACAACACAAACCAAGCAACAGGAAATGCTCTGCAGAAACCATTGAACAAGGTGTGGTGGCTCCAGAGATTACTTGCGATGTCCTTTTCGTCACCCCTGGATCTGCTTCACTGGAAGGGCCACAGAGCTATTTCTTCCACTGCTGCTGGGATCTGGGCTCCACATTCTCTGTAGCCAGAATATTAGAATGTGGTTTCTCTTCGCTCCACATGAATATTTATCACTGGGCTTCTGTGCATCTGATAAATGCTTTTTTTTTTTTTTTTTAACGAAGACATTAAAAGTATTAATCTAGGGGCCAGTAGATGGCTCAGTGGAATAAGCGCTTCCCTGGCAAGCACAAGGGCCTCAGTTCAATCTGTGGTTCTGCCAAAAAAATTAAAAATAAAAAAAGTATTAATATTGTTACGCATGTTTATTTTTTTAATTAAAGAAAGTGAAAGCTAAACCAGTACCACATTTTAAGAAGCATCCCTATCTGGGTGAGGCTGGGATACTTAAAGGTTTTCTGATTGTGAATGCACAGCGTGTCATAAAGGGTAATTTGAAAGCTATAGGAAAGCATGAAGAAGAAAGAATGGTCCTCACTATAATTGCCGTACTCATTTAGTTTTATGCCTTACATTTAGATGTGTGGTCCATTTTGAGTTAATTTTCGTAGCAACTGTGAGGTCTAGGTCAAAGTGTGTGTATGTGTGCTTGTGTGTATGTGTGTATGTGCAAACACATTTAATTAGCTTAAAACCTATTGTCTTTGGGTACATCACTTTTTGTATTTTTAAAGTAGTTTTCTAAGGATTATAGCATAAATACTTTTCTCATTGTACAAAGAATCAGTGTTTTACCACATAAATGGAAATGTGGAAATCTGAACACCCACATTCAGGAACTAGATTGTGGGGCAATTACCCCCAGGGCTTATGTAGATCAAAATATCATGTCAAACATTTTAGACATAGATAACTTTAATTTGATAATTTCATTTTACTAAACATGGGGGAAACAAAATCCTCATTGTCATGCATGTCTCTACCCTCTTCTCTCTGTACTGTGTTTATCTGGTGTATACTCAATTAGAGGCTCATCAGTCAACTTTGTTTTCTAAAATTTAACTCATTGCATATATTTTAATGAGTTCAAGAGGAATGCACTTTTCTCTCCCATTTACATTTATGCATATATTTAACATTTCCATTCATCTTCCTTAATTCTTATTGTTCCAAAGTTTCTTTCAGATACTATTCCCTTTGTCTGGAAATTTTCTATAGCAATTATTTCCCAGAAGGTCTGTTGGGAGTGAAATTTGTTAGCTACCTCATGCTTAAACCTTATTTTCTTTCTTTCCTTTTTCTCTCCATACCCAAGTGTCTACTCCAGCCTTCCACCAATAAGCTATGTCTTTGTAAAATGTATTTTTCATTGAAATTAAACTCTAGATTGATAATTCTTATTTCAGCAACTAAAATGATGTGGTACTTCTAGCCTCTTTATTGTTTTGTTTTATGCTTATTTTAAACAAGAAGTTCACAGTTATTGAAGTCTTGTTCCTGTTTTAGCACCCCATCATTTTTTTCTGGATGCCTTTTAGCTTTTCTTTAATTTTCTAGTACTTTGTTCAAAATGTATCTGGTGTTATATTTCTTTGAGCTTAACTTTGTAGGGTTTCATGCCTTCTTAATCTTGTATGTTTATGTATTTGCAAAGTTTGTTGGGGGGGAGAATCAATCACTAGCTCTTCAAATACTTTTGCTGTATAAACTGTCATCTTTATGTTCCTGAATTTCACTGACATGAGTCACATTGGTTCTTCAGGTCCCTGAGTCACCTCCTAACAATTTTGAGTCTCTGTTGTTTAATTTGGATACTTTCCATTAATTTGTACTTTTGCTCTATGATTTTACACAGCTTTAACCATTATACAATCAAACTCATTCAATATTTTTTTTGTAATTTAGGGTACTGGCTTTTTATAATTATGAAAGTTCAACTTTTCTTTCCCCGTTCCTCCTGTTTCTTTGGTAGCTCTGCCTGTGTTGTTTGAGGCGTGTTTTTTTTTTTCTCTTATTGGGCCCTTTTATAGTATTTATTTTAAAGTCATTGTGACACTTGTGACATATTGATGTGTCTGCCTATGAATCCCCTTCTCTGTGAGTTGAGATGTTCTGCTATTTTGCAGGCTGACTGGTTTGGTCTTGTGTGCTGGGCATATTAAATGTTATGAAACTCTGTTGTTCGAGCTCTGCCTATGGGTCTACTGGAACCACTAGCCTGTCCTGTAATCTCAGCCTGAAATTTCTCACCTCTCTGCTGTAATTTGCTACAGAATTAGTTCTGGTGCCAAAGCCTGTACAGTCGTAGCTGGATGGGTCGTGCATATGTGTCCCAACAGGCTGAGCAGTGCACTTTCCCTTAATTTAGTTCTCCAAGTGTGTCTTAGTTACTTTCTCATTTTGGGGGGCATGATACATGACACCCCCCAAAATTAAGAGGAGAGGATCATTTTGGTTTACGGTCTATGGAGGGTCCTATCACAATGGGCGTGCTCCAAGGGCAGCGTGGCAAAAGAGGCTGGCTTATGGCATGGGAGGAGCGAGAGAGCTGCACCCTGCCAGGCCACACCCCTGGAACCCACCTCCAACCAGGCTCCACGTCCCAATTCACATGAAGCTATAAACTCAGCAGTGGACTAATCCAGGGATGCGTGTCATGTCCCCAATCTTCAGTCACCCCCCAAAAGCCCCACTATGAATTCTGAGGGCTCTTGGAGAGCACCTAGATATAAACCACAACAAAGTGCATGTAATGCTTTTAAGGCCAGATAAACAGGTAATGCTCAGAGGTGAGTACAGGTGTTGTCTTACGGAAAAACAAACTTTCATAAGAATATAATAGGAGAATAGCAGCAATTAATACATTACATGTTATCATCTTCAAAGTAGGTTTTCATGGAGTATAAGATATGGGCCTAAACATTTCTCCAGTCAATATTAGCACAAACTTTCCTTTTTACTGAACTAAGAGACACCAATAGTATAACTGACTTGAATTTTTCTCTTTTCTCTACTGTTCTTTCCCCTTTCACCCATCCTAGTTCCTTTTTTCCATTTGAATAATTTCTTGCAATTATTTCTCAATATCTACTGTACATTTTAGACCTTATTTATTCCTCCTCATGGCTGTTAAATTGTTTCTCACATCACATCAGGGAGACCATACAATGTTTACCCATGTGAATCTGATTTATTTCACTTTTGAGTTCTTTATGGCTGAGTAGTACTCCGTTGTACAAAAATACTGCATCTTTTTTGATGCATTCTTCCATTGACGGGCTTCCCAATTGTTTTCAAGATGTTTCTATTACAGGTTTTGCTTATATAAATATGAGTACATATGTCACTGGGTGATGTTTTATTTCTTCTAGGAAGATAACTAGGAGAGGAATAGCTGGGACTAATGGGACCTTTAATCCTAGGTTTTTGAGGCCTCTCCACTCTGATTTCCACAGAGGCTGCACTAGTCTGCACTCACAAAAATAATGGAGAAGAGTTCCTTTTCCCTGACAGCCTCTTAAGCATTTGTTATTTGTAGATTTCTTGATAATAGCCATTCTTTCTGGGGTGAGATGAAATCCCAGCGTTGTTTCAATTCACATCTCTTGAATGACCAATGATGGGAAATATTTTTGCAACGGTTTATTTGCCATTTGTATTTCTTCATCTGTAAAGTGTGCATTCATCTCAGCTGCCCATTTTTGGATTGGGTCTTTGAATTTGGAGATCTGATTTTTCTTCATATGTTCTAGATAGAAGTCCTTTGTCTAAGGGACAATTGGTTAACTTTTCCTTACACTTTGTTGGTGATTTCTTTTGCCATGCAAAATCTGTTGGATAAGAGGGGTTCCCTCTTATCCCTTTGATTCTTTGAAGTATGTTCTGTGTTGTCTGGTCTTTATTCATGAACTCTCTGTATATATATATATATATATATATATATATATATATATATATATATATATATATAATCTTCATGATTTTTACCTATCTTATCTTCCTCTAGATTTAGTGTTTCTGTTTTAACATTTAGATCTTTGATCCATTTTTATTTTAGTGTACGGTGATAGACGTGGGTTTGATTTCAGTCTTTGTCATGCAGAGCCAGGTTTTCCCATGCCATTTACTAAAGAGGCCACCTTTCTTCCAGTGAAGAGCATGTTAGTCTCCTTTGTCAAAGACAAGGTGGTTGCATAGGCATCTGCCTGGCAAGCACAAGGCCCTGTATTCAATCCCTGATACAAAAAAAAAGATGGCTAAGTGTGTTTCTGCATCTTCCAATCTCTTCCACTCATTCAAGAGTGCTTAAAAATAGAGTGGGAAGGTTTCCTCAAATTCTTTACTTTTCAGTATCCTCACAGTAGTTCCTTTTACCCTAGAGCTCATTCTGTCTTGTTTTCCACTCAGAAAATAGATTATTCCCAGATCGCAGTCCCTGTTCATGGGATTTCACTTGGGGCTCCATCTTCTCAGATCCTGTAAGATGGTTTCTTTTTTGCTAGAAATTAAGGGTCCAATGTTGCTCATGCCACTGTTGATGCTAGCCTGAGATTGCCTGGAGGCTGCAGCAGCAGAAGAGAGAAAAAAGGGAGGATGATGACTTCCTTCCACTTTCTGAGGATTAAGATTCTTCTTGCCCTTCTCAAAATACAACTAGAGAACCGTTCCTGGGACTTCATCTCTGTGTGGCAATCAACGCAGGACACTGGGCTGTGCTGAGTCCATGCCTTGGGATACTAGTATGTGTGTGGATGTCTAGTGTCCATTTAATATATCCTAGCCAGATTATAAAGCTATTTTCATAATGCAACCCCAATGATGGGCATCCACTCCATCTTATCCAGACTAAAACCTTACCAACTACTTTGTTTTTTTGTGATAAAACATGCAGGGAGATAGTTCAGCTGCATAAGTGCCTGCCTAGCAAGCTCAAAGTCTTGCGTTCAGTCCCTGGAAGCAAAAAAAAAAAAAAAAAAAAACATGAAAACATTTAGCATATTAATGATCTCAATGTATGCACTGTTTGGAGTAAAGTATATTCACAGTCTTGCATAACTATGTCCATGCAATTTGAGTTACCCCATAGTAAATCCATAAATAGTACACAGTCACTCCTGTTTCTCTCCCCATCCCCCAACCTCTGGTAAACACTGATCCGGTCTCTCTGTCTTCCTAGATTTGCCCTTTCCATGTTTTAGCAATCTATGGAGGTATAATTTATGTAACATAAAGTTACCTATTTCAAATAAAATTCAGTTAGGATTTTTATGGGTGTTTATGGAATTGTATCCATTTTCTTTTAGCAGTTTTAAATATGCCTTCCCTGTGCTTTTGTTTTATTATATCTGTCTTCAACTTCTCTAGGATCTAACAAAAAAGAAACTATAAAATTTGTGTATGGTTGTAATTCCTTTTCTTAAAAGCTGAAGAATACTTTGAACACTTAACCATGTTTTTTTCAAAAGTATGATTTCAAATCCTTGTGCTATTCCATAATCTATTAGTGATCTTTTAAAAAATTGTCTCATTACATAGTATATTGTTTGCATTTTTTATTCCTAAATAATGCTGTGTTTAGTTAATATGAACAGAACCATTTGCATATGTTTCTGCTTATTTTCTTAAGAGCTATACTTAGAGGTCATTTTTCTAGGTTAAAGGACATAGAAAGCTCTGATGTGTAGGTTTTGAGTTCTGCTGCACCCTAAAGATTCTTGTTTTTGTTTTTGTTTTGCACAAAGTAAAAAGAAACTTTCAATACAAAATGCATAAAATATACATCAAAAGTTGTTTTCTAAACCTTCTTATCCTTTAGTAAAAGTTTCAAAAACTTACAGTACGCTGTCAGGGGCTGAAAGTCAAAAGTTTTTTGCACTGGTTAAAAAGGAAGCCCAGAAGGATACAAAATAAATTGAAAATGCAGACTCAAATTTCATTCCAGCCATTTGTCTTGGAGGGAGAGTCCACCGCTGCCCATACACGTAGTGACCACGTATCACTTACCTTGTGAACTCCATTTTCAACCATATCCTTTGTGCAATCATGCAGTGCTTTGCGTTCCACCCCGCTTAACTCACACTTGCTTCACTGCTTGGATAATAAGTTAAAAGGTACTCTAATGCAGCATCCTTAAATAGTTAGAAAAGCATGTTAGTAAGGCAAAGATAATTGGCATATGTTTTGCTAATTTCTGTTTTTTTGGGCTATAGCAGATGTCACCGACAGATGAGGGACTCTTTTTCTCCCATAAGCACTGCTCTCAGAATCTTCCTTACCACTGTGCCGTGGGCAGTTATTACCATCCTATTAGAGCAGGACCATACCGTGTAACCCATTTAGCAAGGAAGGTAGCTGACGTTACCAGCCCATAACACTACAGAAGTTATGGAGGTATCATCATTGCCTGCTCCCAAGCAACTCAGCTCAGCCTTTAGGGAAGATTGGCTACAGCTGCTAGACAGAGCAAGACAGCTTTTCTTTTCTTCTTTTCTTTTCTTTTCTTTTCTTTTCTTTTCTTTTCTTTCTTTCTTTTGTACAGGGTCTATAGGGTCTCACTACACACATCAGACTCATAGTGACCCTCCTCTTTTCAACCTCCCAAGCACTGGGATTATAGGCATGTGCCACTATACCCAGTCTCAGTCACCATCTCAGCGTGCCCTGGGGGCAGGGCCGCCACATGAAGCCAGGGAGCGAACTGTGTCTGCCTGAGTAGGCACTTTAGCCCGTTGAGCTATCTGGCTGGCCCTAGTCTTAGGTTTCCATACCAAAATAGGAGTTCTCACTCTGTAAAAACTTTACTCCCCACCTTCTCTTCTGTCCTGCTCTCCTCCTCCAACTGTAGGTCTCCCATTCTCCATAGTCCAAGAGAAGCTTAAGCTGTGTAAACATAAGAAAATTTAACTGCATGATGAATTAATTCAGAATTTTCTTTGATTACAAGTAAATCTATTTTTTTCATGCAGAACTTGCTGACTTTCCCTGTTTTCTTCTTCTTTCTAGGTTTCAAGGCAACAGATGAATTGTGAAAGAGAGCAACTAAGGGTAGGTGCACCTGCTCGCAAACTCTTCCTAGTTCTCATTTCTGTGTGATAAGCAAAAGCTTCCTCGTCTCTCCCGGGACACAGGTTCTCAATAACAGGCTTCATCTTAAGACTGGTAGAGTTGAAAAATATTTATCCCAGCTAATTTAGTATTGATTGAGCAGATAAATATAGTATATCTTCTTTTGAAGTGTCATTATAGTAGTATGGATTTTTTGATTTAGATTCAGCAATAAATACTTCTGTTCTGGAATTTGTTTGATATCATTGCACTTTTTTCTGTGTACAACATGAGGTTTAAATAATAACAAAGGTCAAAAGGATGCCCCACTGTCTCTCTAATGTGAACATCATCCTGTTTGCTGAGTGGCTAAAATGTACTTTCTCTGTGGATTGGGGTGAACAGGCCATTCATATGTCAAGGGCATTTTCTACAAGAGTTCAAATCATCCGTGGGCCTTTTGATTTTAGTGTCATTTGTGTACGTGTATGGCAAAAGGAGCCATTCCATACTGTAAAAAAAAATGTGTCCTAGATGGGAAGAAGTGGCTTGGTTATAAGTAGAGTTGGTACATTGTTCTGTATTTTGTGGCACTTCAGTTGGACATTATTCTTGCATGAGAATTTAAAGAAATATCAGAGTTCTTTCACTGTGTCTCCCGTCCATTTGTTTATTTTCAGTGCATTTATGTTTGGGGCAAGAGGACTTTGTATTCATGGTCAATCTAACTTTAATGTCACTGATGGAGTTTTACAATTTTTACTGGACAATGGTACTTATAGCTGCTTTCCAATTGTTATGAAAGTGAAAAAAAATTGGCTGCTTTTAATGCCTCAGCAGTGAGGCTTGGAGTTAGGGGACCACTGGTCTCCATGGAGTCCTACAAGAATTATTTATCACATGTGTCTAATGCCTTTATATAATGCATTGTTGCATTTCAAAGCATCTGCTTAGCAGCAATCTCAAGATGGCAATGGATTGTAGTGCTCTATTTTGCAGTTGCTATTGGCATCAAGTTTGTTAAGTCCTTGTATAAAACAAACAACAGCATCCAGTTTCATGAAGCCTGGACTGTGAGTTAAGGTTTCTTTTCCTCTTATGCCTAAGTATTTTATGTGTTGTCCCGGCGTGGCTCTCTTTATTAACCTTTCATCTCCATCCACTGCTCTCCTAAACACCTGTGCCAACCTTGGTTCTGACTCTCTCATGAAACAGCCTTCAAGATGTTTTAAGCTTTTCTGAGCTCTCTGATTGCTTTTCCCCTGCAGTCTGAATTACTAGTTCGTTGTAGTAAATAATGCATTGCAACTTCAGATTTCTCTTCCTGTTTGGAGGGGGACGATGGCCAGAACTAGGGCAGTGCTACATGAAGAGAAATGTGTGCTTTTTGTCTCCAGGAGTGCCTGATAAATTCCTGAGAATTAAGTAATATTGAAATCTCTGCTGCAAATCAGACTCGCCTGGCAAGTGAAGGATGAAGAAGTTGATGAGGTGATCGTTTGCAGTTTGAAGGGTTATTTTTCATTCATGAGGACCGTCCACAGGGCGTGGCCCAGTAAGAATGGACCCTTCCCTGCTCTGTTTCATTGCTGAGTGAAGCCAAGTGGTGGTTTGAGATAATGGATTATTACTTCAGCTCCTGACGTGGCCCTTATAACCCTCACCTCTGCCCCAAACATCGTCTCCAACACCACAGGCATGTGCTTTATTTGTTACTAATGTTGTAATGGTTGTTTTTGCATTTTAGGCTGATTTGTGTTTTGAATCAGTAGATAATGCATTTGAATGGATAAAACAGGTTTATGTGGTTTAATTTAAATGGCACCAAAGGGAATGCAGTAAAGCTTTTTCTTCTCATTTGGTTTAGATACCTAGATCCCTCTGGAAGACTCTGGTGTCATTTTTCATGGCAGGAAGCTTGTGTCTGACATCTCTGTCTTGCTTATGGATATTTTCTTATTGTTCCTCTCTTTCTGTTCCCTGCCTCTCTGTATCCCTTTCTCACTTCTCTCCTTTCTCTGCTGTACATGTTCATCCCTTCTACCATGTCCAAAGAAAACTCTTTTTAGGCTTTCTTTTTTAAATTTGTGGGAGGCACTTGAAGTTTTAGGGTCTCTACAAGAAATCTGAAACTTAACTGCTAATACCCAGGCATCTCAAGGAAATACACTTTCCTTAATCTCATTTTTTCCTTAGAAGGGTGGAAGTAAAATGATATCTACTTAGATATCAGTATCATTTAAGGATGTCTTTAAGCCACACTCATAATATATTTTAGATGCAGCAACTGAATGTTTTTCAATGTTTGTTGCATAGGGTGTGTGTAAGCTGCTCTGGTGGTTTTATTGCACTTCAACTCCTTCATTAGGGCACCTGGGCACATTGTCAGAATTCACTGATACAACTGGGTATTTGTCAAGCTCATCGCCTTTTCTTAGCTTCCTGGGTAGAGCAGATAATTCAGAGAGACAAAGCTGCAGCTTTCCTTCTGTGCACATGGACACCATGTAGCAATCACCTTAGCCACAACCAACTTGCTCTTGTATCCTACATTTTTCTCACAAAACTTGTTGATAGTTTGAAAAATTGACTCTGTGAAGTGCTCAATCTGTGTAAAATTCAGAGATGGAACAAAAATTATATGATTAATAAATTCAGGAAATGCAAAATTGAAGAACATTCAAAGAAATTATCATTGGCAAATTTCTTAGGAGTTTAGTGTTCACAGGTAAAATAGAAAGAGATGGATATAGCACAACCTGCTTTCACACTCACTTGGTCATTGAATAGTGTTGGTTGCAGAAGGAGCTATGAGAAAGACTTGAAAATACGAGTTTTGTCTGTTAGATGCTATTGTCTTTAGTTACAGAAAAAAAAAAGACTAGCAAGTTTTTAAATGACAAAAAAACATCTATTCATCTCCCAGTTTAAGGGAGAATTCTGTGGGTTTTGCTATCAAAGCAGAATTTTGAAATTTGTGTGCTTCTCTTGGTCTTTTCTTCTTGCAAGAAGTCTGTCTGGCCCAGATCTACTTCCTCATGTGACTGCATTCTCATCAGAAAGAAAGGGGAAGATTAATTTTCCAATTATGGCTCTTGAATTTTATTGGAAGAAAACTCATTCCCAGAAGGCTTTTCTGCAGAATTCTCTTTGATCTCACTGGCCAATCTTTGCATCAATCACTAGTACAAGGATTTAGAGTTTCAGTGATTGGCTACACTAGTCAGAATTTATCCCTAAAGATAAAATATTGTCACCGAGCCAAAGATTGGGTTTCCTTAAATAGAAAGAAGTAAAGGAAGTGGGTTTGATATTTACTCAATATAATGCTATGAGAGGAATTCATAGCATTCACTTGTCCAGCAAGTCTTTCATTACTTCCTTTTGTCTCCATATATAGCTGTGAGAGTGATATACAGATAAATCCTTGCCAAGTTCCTGACTCTGCCTTGTGAAATTTCATATCCACTCTAGCTGTGCCAACTTTGCAGCTTACATGTCACTCCCTCCCAACCCAAATCTATTCTAATTATGCTGGCTTGTTTTCTTTCTAACTGTTCTGCATGTAGCCTTTGTTTCTCCCTCACATTAAGTATAAGCATCAGGCATGAGACCCTCGGCTTTGCACCCAGTTTGACTCTCAGAGACCCTGCCGTGAACTTTCTAGCCTGCACCTCTTCTAGAGAAGAGTCTTAGCTGCTTATTCTGAACAGATGGTTGACTTCTCTGGAAATTATTGGTTATGATGTGCATTGCTAATGAGAAACTTATACAACAGAAAGCATGTTTGTTTTCCCCTCCCAGTTTCCTCTATCTACTCATAGTGTGGACCTAACCATCTTCTGAGCTTACATTTCAAATTCCTGCCTGCATTCTATGTGGGGAGATGGCCAATCAGAGCTCACCATGGACTCAATGGATTAAATGCTCCTGGACTTATTGGCTACATTTAACAGCCTGTCATTAGAGTACTGCTAATCACCATGGACTGATAATGCTAGCAATACTTGTCTACTTGTCATAATCCCACTATCAACATCTGATTTCCAGGCATGCAGAACCTACAGATTGAAATATAAACAACTGAGAAAGAAATTAACAGACTTTAGTGTCCCTGATTAAGAAGACTGTATAAACATAAGGTGGGAGGATTCGAATGTTCATTTTACTTAACATGTATTAAGCATTCTGTTACAAGAGATCTTTGATTCTACCAATTTTAAGCTTTGTTTTTGGACCTAGTGACAAGTTTGGTTAAATGTTATTGGACAGGTAAAGACATGGCTCCCTATTGGTTGCAAACATGTTCCATGGGCCCAAATCTTCATGAGTAGCATGATGAATGCATGCCCTAAGAGTTGGCATAGGAGGCAGGGGCAGGGAGCTTTCAAATCTCAGTTCTAAATGCTCCTTACCTCTTAGAGCTGCAGTTCCCCTGAGCATAAAATGGAGATTCTTTATTCCTAGCATTATTGAATGGAAGCAATGATTAATCTAAAGTATTTCGAAGACAAGCATACTCAACAAGGCTCATACTCAACAAGACTGTCTCTTGTTAACGTAGTGCCATCCCAAGTTGTTCTCTCATTCTTCTTTTTTCTATACATACCAGCCCAGGGAATAAGGACACACAGGTTGTGTGGGCACAAATGACTACTTACATTGAACGATAACTCAATGGAAAGGTATGTAGTTGGTGGTTTAGCATTAGATTCAGAAGAGATCTACCTCTGCTTGAGTTATGATTGTTTGCATGTGAGTGGTGGAGACTGATTTGGGATAACATGAACAGAAACACAGATAGTGAGACCTCCCAAGAACCAGACAATGGAGCTGGAAAGCTGCCCAAAGTCTAATAGTGTTTTTTTTTTTTTTTTTTCCTCTTCTCTTGTATTTGATTTTCTTTTGAACTTCATTCTAGATTTTTCTTTAAGAAAGCTTCTCTCCATAGTTGCATACAGTTGACACTTTCCAGGCCTTATGGTTTGGCTTATCCTTCATCACTTCTTATAGATGTAGGGACTATCAGTGTGTCATGATTACAGATTTCTGGAAGAGGAGTCCAATTGCCCCAGCTTGGATCAGCTCTTCACCCTGGTACAATTAGATCTTCCAAGGAAGTGATATAAACAGACTCAGTTACCAAAGCCATCTATCAAAGGAAAGACATTTATTAGGGAATTGTAGCCATTGCTAGACCTTTATGTACCACTAAACATGTTGACTGGGCTTGTTCCACATGAACTCAGAGCTGAGCAACAGATCCTGGAAAATGTGTGTACTATACCCAGTTTCTAACTCAGTGTTTTCTTCATAAACCTTCCTAGAGAGCAAGACACTTTGTGTGATTTTCACAGATTTTAGAAGGGAACACCACCTCTTCAGAAAGGGCAAATCACTTAGAAAGTTATTCCCTTTTCAATTCTTTCTCAATCCTTTTTTACATCAGTGAGCTTTAACAAGACTAACACTTTCGAAGGTTTCTAACAGAAAGAAAGTGTGTGCCTCAGGCTTGCAGCCTGCAGCAGCCAGAGTAACTATATAGACTTTAAAAACAATGTTTGCAAAATATAGCAGTTAACAAATCAGGGCCTGGAGCTAGGCCCAGTGAGATAAAATCTAAACTTCCCAATTTAGTATGTTTTAGTCTTGGACATGTTATGTAGATCTTTTGTACCTTCAATTTCTCATTTGTATATAAGAATTGTACATATTTTAATGTGTGTGTGTGTGTGTGCATTTATATACATGTGTGCCTATAATTAATGCATTAGAAATTCTTAGATACAATGTTCACAGAAGGTTTTCAATGATTTTTAGATTTCAATGCCTTTGTTTTCCATTAGCTTTTATTAATGACTACTAATGGTAATTTTCCATTTACAGTGGTACTATAGAGTTTTCTTGGCAAATACATTTATTTAAATTAAAATGTGACTTTCTTAACAGACATATATTAACTAGATAATGTTCCGGATCGCCACAGTGATGGCAAAAATGGTGATGTGTGAGTGCAAATGACTGAAGTTTTAGCAACACAATAACCACAGTGCCAGCCTATGAGAGACGTTGTGCAGCAGATCTGTGTTATCAATATTTAATTTTCCAGTTAGATGCAAGTTTCTCATTTTTGCTGGATACAGGAGTGATGTGGATCACAGAATGCAAATTGCTAATCATCGTTTTGGCATAAACCCTTTGGCTTCATCCGGGCAACACAGTGCATCCTGTGGGCTGCCTGGAATTAAGCTATCAGAAGCAGAGAGGTGCCTTCATCTCCTTCCCCTTTCAGAGGCCAAATCTTCCTCAGGGGCTGTAAGAACAGCGAGGCAGGCAACGTAAGCCCTCGCCATACAATAAGTGTGGTGACTCACCAGTGTTTATGTATGCTTGACAATAGTTTCAGGGTGGCACATCATAGGAATGCCAGTGTCCATTCAGTTGTTTAGACAAGAAATATGTCTCAGCATGAACCATAGGCTGTTACTGTGCTAGATGAAGATAAAACAATGTAAGACATATAGAGAGTTCCAGTTTCCCTATACTTAGTAGAGTAGAGGAAAAGAAGCATTTGTCTGCTAACTGTGTTGTAAAATAAAGAACAGGTCCCAGTGAAAGAAAACATCCCATAAGCAAGGATTTCTGAGTGAAGGGACATCAAAACACAAAGCTTACTCATTGTCCTTCATGTATCAGATTGGCCAGATTAACATGTACTATCCAGTCCTCCTATAAAGCCTACTAGGGGAGGGCCAGGACATCCTGTGGTAAGGCTGCTTCACACAAGTTTACCTTGCTCTTTTGGTGTCTGCTTGCCAAGAGTCAGTTGTATTTGTTCCCAGAGCTGCTTCTGCCAGCTGCACTTGTTATTGTAATTACATTATTTAGTAGAATATCATGGAAACTGATGAAAAATGAGCTCGGTAAGAAAAAGAGCTGTTTCTATGAAAACCAAGTTAAGTGCTTTGGAAACACTGTGAAGGTGAGCCTCAAAAATTAATTTAATTAGCTGTGAGCAGGAGGACTATAAAGTATTAGGGGAGCAGAACCTTCAAAAAGCTAAAGAGATTCTGTAATCAGAGGCTTTAAGGTGAATATTGATGTTCTCATTCATGGTAAACAAAATCAGAAGTGGTAAGCTAGATGGAGGTGGGCAAACTTTTTTCTGCAGAGGACCGTGTTATGACTATATTAGTCTTGACAGGTCATCGGACGGCCGTTGCAACCACTCAGCGTTGCCATTGTCCAGAAAAGCAGCCATAGACCAAATGAATAATTGACGATGTGTTCCAACAAAATGTTATTTGCAAGAACATACACTGGGCCATAGTTGACTAACCACAGCTAAAAATTAAATTTTTATGGGTAGGTTTTTGAGGGACTTCCATCTGTAGAGATAATATTCCCAACAAGAGCCCTAGACTATTGTCAAAGATCCAACCAATTAAGACACATTGATATATTTCACACTAACACAAAAAGTTGAATGCATTTCTGTATCACTTTACAAGTGATTCTTTTCCTCAAAAGGCTTTTAATTAACTAGTTCTCCCATTTCCAAATGAGGTAGCTTTTCAATAGTGATCAGAAATGAGATAAGGGTTTCGAATGCAAAATAAAACTGTTTAATTTTATGGTCCAGTCCTAAAATATCATAATCCCATGAATCTCCAGGGGAAGAACAAAATTTATCTCAGCTTATTTTTGGACCCATTAGCAAGGGATTTCTGGGGCTCCCCAAGAAGGGTAATATTTTCCAACATTGACATTCTGTTGTTCATCCTCTGTAAACTGTTGTTTAACTGTATTGAAATTATCTTTCTCTTCAAACCAGCCTCAACGATTTCCCTTTTGGTTTTTTCCCTCTTCTAACAAGCTCTCTGGAAAAATGACCCCTTCTGTACCTTAACAGCCATAGGATCAGCTATACTCAGACTTTAGCAGGGAGAACAGTAGAAATCCAATTCAGGGTAGGGACCTCAGGACACACGCCTGAGATCTCCACTCTTAGTATCCTTCATTCCACACAGATGATCTGTATGCTGTGCATGTGCGTGTGTGTGTGTGTGTGTGTGTGTGTGTGTGTGTGTGTGTGTTTGTGTGTGTACATGTATATAGGCACATGGGTGCACATGAGAAAGAAACTTGTGGGTGTTCCTGTGCTTTAATTTTATCCAACTAAAGGCCCCATCTTTATTCCTTTCTTTAAGCAAAGGTAGTTTGCCCCGAAGTAATTAGCTCTCTTCTTCTAGAAGGTACAGAAATTCAGTCCACCAGATGATCTCTAAAAACTGCTTCCCTTCTGAAATCAGATGTTCAGAAGCACATAAACAATTGCTAAAAGAATTCTGTGTTGACAACCATGTACATTGTACATGCTCCCTTACCAATATCATGGAAGTCCCTAATCTTTGCTAGGAAGCTAATTGAAAAATAAAAATAAATGTTCAAGAAATCAGTCCAGGACCAGGGAGATAGGTTGGCTGTCTAAGCGCCTACCTGACAAGCACAAGGACCCAGGTTTGGCCCCCGAAACCACATGCCATGCCAGCCCCAGAACCCCTGGTGTGCTGTGCTGGCCAGCAAACTGGGCATGGTGGCACATGCCTGCAATCCCAGGGCTGGGGAGGCTGAGCCAGGAGGACCACTGCAAGTCTGAACTGTGCAGGGAGATATGTATCAAATAAATAAACAAGTAAAAGATTTTTAAGAAATTAAAGAGTAAAATCAGTCCAAAATGTAGAGATTTTAATTTTCCCCCACTTTACTGTGGCACACGAATAAAGAAATGTGCAGGTACTATTCTTCCTTCTCCCTTGAGCCTGAATCTTATTTGTTTTTAGTGTATGTATTTGGTCTCACTACACAGCTGGCACTCATAGTGAGCCTCCTGTTATTAGTCCAGTGCTGGGATTATAGGCATGCGCCACCATGCTGAGACTCAGTTGCAGGCTCAGTGTGCTGCGAGAGTGGGGTCAGCGTAGCATATGGTGCTGTGGATCAAATCCCAGTCCCTGTGCTTGCCTAAGCAGGTGCTTAGTCCGCTGAGCTATCTCACTGGCCCTGAGCCTGGATCTTGTAATTCACATGTATGTTCATGAATGTGTCCCTCTTTGAGTCTTCATAGGCATTTCAGAACTTTCTTATGGAAAGACTCCCAAGTGTCACATTCAGGACACTTGGTCTCATATGCATTCTTCCTGTCCCTGGCAATAATTTCAGCCATTAGTCCCAGGCCTCATGCCCCTTTCCAGGGCAAATGTGTCCCATTTCTTGTTTTATCATTAAATCAATAGCAAAGAGCTTCGAGCAAACTGCTAATAATGCTGACATTTCATTTTGCCATAGCTGCTCTTCATTTCTGTGACGATGCCTCAACAAAGACTTGTCTTCCTGCTCTGTGCTTTGGAGACCTAAATACCACTCCGGCAGAAAAAAGGAAAAAAAAGATACTTTCTAGGGAAATACAATGGAGAAGGAAGCACATAAATAGGGCACCTGTAGTTTTCTCTACTTGGGGATAGGAAGAGGCCAGCATGCTTCAGTGGGGATAAGTGAAAGAAGCATAGCTTCTTCCTTCCTGACAGGGCAGTTGTACCTCAGTATGGCCCTAAGAAAAATGGCAGAGAGTCAGCAGAGCCTCCTGCTCTCTCTCATTTGTGGACAGAGATCAAGTTTGTTGAAGCGGAATGTGCGTATCCATGACTAATGGATACAGTGAGCACACACATATTCTTAGCAGGCAGCAAGCGTTTCTCCAGTGAGGTAAACAGCACCCTACTCTACTTCTCCTTCGATCCTGCTCTTTCCTCATTTGTGTAGTCTTGGAGGAGACATAAATAGTGACACCCCTTCCCAGCCAATGGATGTTGGCTTGACTAAGACTGGCCAGTCAGCTTCTCTCTGCTGAGACTGTGGCTGTTGATGACAGTCATGCAAGGTAGCAAAGAAAAGGTGCGATTAGAAATCTGGAGTCAGGTACAGGGATGCGTGTCTGTAATCTCGGTACTCTGGAAAAGTAACCAGGAGGTATGCAAGTTCTAGCCCCGCCTAGGTAACTTGGTTAGTTAGCAAATCCCTTTCTCACAATTTAAAAAAAAAAAAAAACTTAATGGGTTAGAGAGGGAAATCTGCACAGAGGCCTTGGATTCCTCCAGAAACCAGAGTAAGGGGAGAGGGAGAGAATGAAAGAAGGAAAGGATAGGAAAAGAGGAGTTGGTTCCTTTTAGTGGTGACATCTTTGTAAGATTGACAGAATAATACCTCCCCTAGCTGGACCCCAAATCCATCCTGATCCCTCTTTTTATATATTTAAGCCTGATTATCCATCTCTCCCATCCCATGGGCTACCTCATATCCTTTGAGTGATCTCTTTTCCTGCTCAACTTGGTCAGAACTCATTCCTTTTTTCCTGTGATCAAAGAACCCCTACTGATACACTGGGGAAATATGTAAACTTAGAGAACTGCAGAGTCAAGAATTTGGTGAAAGGTTTTCTAAAAGCTGACTCTTCGTCGCATCCACTGCAGTGTTGGCAGGCAAGGGAAAGGAGCCATCCATCTATACCACACACAGGGTGAAGCAATTTGTCTACATTTTCTCACATCCGTGGGCAGATGGTGAGTTTCACCAGCCAGGGAGGAACAGGGAGTGGGGGAGGCAGGGATCTTCTGTTTCAAGGTCCTAAGAGCACTGTGTCCTAGACATGAGAGACCACCCAGAACCCTATAGAAAATGGAGGGGAAAAAAGCAGGGCACCTCTAGGATAATGCAGAGTACTTTTTGAAGTCCACACTGAAAGTTTATAAAGAACCTCATTTCTTTCAGCTTTTTCCAGACGTGGTAGAACAAACTCTTAGAAATGAGCTGGGCATGGTGGTGCATAACTATAATTCCAGCACAACGAAGACAGAGGCAGGAAAACTGCTATAAATTCAAGTCTCTTGAACTACATAGTGAGTTCAAGGCTACATAGCAAGACCCTATCTCAAGAAAGAAAAATGTGGAAATGGATCCCAAAGGATATCTTTTTCTAAATAATTTCTTATATTAAGAAAACTAATTTTAAAATTTAGCTGGCAAAATATTGTGAAGATCCTGAATCATCACATTGTCTAAAACTGCTATGTCTCCTTGCAAGTCTTTTCTTGAAGTTTCAACTTGCAGAACCTCAGACTGTGACTGGGTTTGGAGATTAATATGAAGCCATGATTAAGATTAAATGAGGCTTCGTTGGTGTGACCTGGTCAAATATACCTGGTGTCCCTATAAGAAGAGAAAATTAGGACCCAGATGCATGCAGAGGAGTGATCATGACCATGTAGGGATGCAGCAAGAAGATGGCACCTACAGGCACGAAGAGAAGTCTTAGGAATGAACAACACTACCACCTTGACTGCAGACTGCTGGCCTCCACAATTCTGAAACAATAGATTTCCAGTGTGCCTGGCACCTCATCAAAAACATGTGCTTTGATCCAAGACATTACTAGTATAACCAAGCCAATCAACCAAAAAAATCCCAAAGCTCTATTGTTAATTCTAACGTGCATTCATACCTTTTGTTTAACTACACATCCTGTGCCCTACTGGTCTTTTGCTCTGCAATTTAAGGCACATGTATATGTTGTTTATTTTCTAAAACAGAGAAGTAAAATCCTGCAGGGCAAGAGCATCCTTGGCTTTTTGTGGCTCATCTTGATATCCAACAAATTCTATGGGCTTGGTCCTTGAACGGCTGATGTGGGCAGAAAGGAACAAGTGTGCATGTATGTGTACATGATTTTCATCCTTGTGGTTCCATCTTAGTATTTCACAGGCTCATGGGGGCAGCTTCTTCATGAAGCTGCACAAAGAACCTCATCAAAATGAGAAGACAACTATTTTTGTTGAAAGTTTATATTCTAATCTTTCATATTTTAGTGTTTCTGCCATAACTAAGAATGTTGCTTTTGCCGGGGTGTCTTAAAGAGGAAGCAGGAGTCACCATATTGTCCTTTCAGAAATGAACAGATATATCCAGGTAGGGTATCTTCCCCCTACCCTACCCATCATGCCTAGAACACAGCCATGGCTCTACTAGCTCCCCAGGACCTCTCTTCCTTCTCAGAGCATCCTCTGTGAATCTTTCTCTTGTGCTCATTTTCTTCCTCCGGGATTTCCATGTGCTTCCTGAATATTCTTTTACAGCAAAACTGCCCTCTCTGAGATCCTAGTATTTTCTTTTTTAAAAAAATTATGGTGTGAACATTTAAAATCTACTCTTAGTAATTTTCATGACTCAAATACATTGTAATTAATGACAATCAACATGATGCAAAGCAGAGCTCTTAAACCAATTCTTCAAGCATCATTCTAATCCCTCCACTTCCCCTCTGGTAACCATCATTCTTCTGTCTGCTTCTATTACTTCTACATCTTTAGATTCCACCCTAAGTGGGATCAAGCAGTACTTATTCTTTGTAAGGCACTAACTCTCATTTTTTTTCCCAATGATGGGTACAGCTCTATAGCCTTCTGGTCTCTTTGGTCAGTGGAAGTGACTCCAAGATGAATAATGTGCTTCCCAACAGTTAAAAGACTTCTGAGTATTTACTAGCACAGACTTGAGAATCTTAAAGCCTCTTTTAATTGGTACAACCCACATGCTACCTGTTTCACATACTGATGCATGAGAAGATTCTCTTTCATCTGTGCCCATGGAGGACTGAAGAAAGCGTAACTTAAACACTCTCTCACCATTAGTACAAAACACCTTACTTAATACCTTGAACTTAAAGGAGGAGAGAGTCATCTTAGCTCACGATTTGAGGTGTTTTAGTTCATGTGCAGCAGGCTTTGAGGCAGAATAGGATGCTATAAGAGTCTGGTGGAGGAAAGCGGCTCAGACCATGGTGACTAGTAAGCAGAGAAGGAGAAGGCAGGGGCCTGGGAGGCAGGCATAAGCTTTCAGGTCATGCCACTGCCACACACTTCTAATAAGGCCCTGCTTTCTAACAGGCAATGAGCAATGAACTCATCCATGGACCAATCCTCTGATGAGTGTAGGATGGCCAGGATCCAGTCATCTGCCAAACACATGAGGAACTGGGGTGGGGGAAGATCTCCACCCTCATAGAGGATGTTTATGTTCAAGAATCTGACACAAAGGAGTAGCTTCAAATTGACCCTGGGTCTAGTTTATCATATCAAGACTTATTTAAACCACCACATTATACTATTTCAGTATACCCAGACTATCAAAGCTCAAAGTAATGATGGACTCACTTTGGGAAAAGGAGCTCAAGTGCTTAATCCCAATTTGAGATGAACAGAGGAGAAGGATCTGGTGTATCTTTGGAAAGTGAAAGACCTGATCCTAGAACTGAGTCCAATTTTTTGCAGATTCCAGCTAGGGAAAGTGAAAAATCTCTTATGTGGTTTAATATTTAAGTACCAGCCATATGGTGTGAATATTTTCTAAGTTTCAAAGTTAATTTTTTGACAGCTACCTTCTCTATACTGACTTATGAAGACAGGAGTATTTTGCTAAAAGTATACGAAACAATGCAATATCAGGATTATAGTTGCAATATCAGGAATCAATGTGATCTAATGTAAAGTGAAATGCCTTTTCCAGTCTCTAATAAGTAATCAAATAGAATGAAGAACATCTGTTTTAAGTTAATATAAGGTAAACTGGGGTACATAAAAATCCATACCTTATTCATTGTAGCTGACACCATGCGATTTCTAAGTCTTCCTCCAAAAATGAAAATGAAAGGTAAACATGTTTGATTAATGAGGCTACTGAGGCAGTGTGACATGCAACTATAGACACTCCAGAAAGAGAACTCCCAGAACTGCTTCAGAAAGTGTTAAGAACAACGAGATAGGTATGTACAAAGTAGGTGGAGTAATTTGGGTGGGGGAGTACTGGCAATGTGCCTTATACTGTAATAATTGTTATTTCTTAAACTTTCACTATAGATTACAATCAGGACATGTGGAAAGAGTGAAGCTCTGTAAGTCGCAGCAGAAGTTAAATGTGATTCTCAGGACTACGGAGAGCTATGGGAGTCTATGGACATTTATTCAGGGTTCAAAGTGATAAGATGCTAAGAATGAGGAGTGTAACTTAGAGTAAGATTTATCAAATTACATTCCAGAATACTCACCTGGTCTGTGTGCAAAATATATGAATCCATAACTGAGACCATTTGTTATACATAAAGCCTAAAACTTTTACTGTTGCTTATCGTAAAATGTTGGCTAATTCTTGCCCTATAATAAGAGTCATGACCTAGTACTAAGGACAAATCAAAGGTAGGCCTTACTTAACAAAGCTATAACATGAAAATGACAGAGTCACAAGAATGTGGATTTTATTTAGGAACAGCCAGAAAAAAAGTCAGCCACTCTCCAAAGGAAAACAGAATAATTCAGATCCCAAAGATACACCTGAAGTTTTTTCTCATCAATAAGTGAAAAAAGAAATAGGATTAAATAACTGTTAGGAGGCTCAAATGTTGCAATTAGGATGTACAAGTAAAACAGCTGTTATAAGTCTTAGACAATTTAAAGGAAAAGATGAACACAGTGAGTTCACAGATTGGTTAATTTTAGAAACACGTGGAAACTGTAGAAAAAGACCAAAATGAGATTCAAGAATTGACATGTGCAGTAGCTGATGGGTAATGCTAGTCATAAAAGATTAAAGAAAGACATGAGTAAACTTGAAGACATAAACTCTAGAACTGACATTGAATTACGTATAATTACCAAATGAAGAGGGAAAAGAAGAAAAGGACTCAAAAAATAGTTGAAGGACTAAAGGATGAAAATTAACAAATTTGTGGAAAACGTCAAGGTATCCACTAGAGTATTAACAAAGATAAGCAGTATAAATATAAAGAAAAACTAAACCTAGAAATATAGAGAAACTGCTCTAAACTAAAGACGTGTATGTATCTGCTTTTGGGGAAAAAGATATCTCTTCTATGTTATCTATTTATTTATTTATTTATTTATTTATTTATTTATTTATTTATTTTTACAGCATCCACCCCAATGAGCATGGGTGACAAAATCCTATAAAACAGGAATCCAGTAAAACATCATCAGTGTTTCTGGGTTGGAGATGGCGATGCTGGGAAGAGTTGGTATAAGTACCATCAAAGGGAAGTTAGAGATAATTAAAGAAAAAGAGCAAGCAGTGTAGGCAAAGGGCATCACTGAAGTGAGGAGGGATACCCAGAGAACTTGAGGGCAGCTGGGAAGGGGTTGCCTATGCTTAGCAACAAATTACTCCTAACGGGTGTGGAGCTGAGCGTCCCACAGAGAGGTGGGTCTTGTTTTGTCTCCCAGAAGTGAACAACATTGTCCTTGTACATGTGGGGAGTCTTGCAGTTTGGCCCTGAGGTGGGCACAGTTGTAACACAAATGTTTTCCTGGCTGTCAACAATGAAAGGGCTCCAATGACTTGGTGAGGAGCCAAGTCTTGCAATTCAAGCAATTATTAGTTTTAACTGCTATTTGTGAAGCACACTGCCCCCAAAGAACTCCAGGAAAGAGGTAGTGAGGCTGCAAACTTCCAATTGTGTTGCCAGGGATGATTTTTTTTTAACATCAGAAAACTGCAAAAACTTTGCTAATATTTAAAAATCTGAAAATTTCCCAGAAATATCTAGATGTCAAGATTGGTGTCTGGTTTTTTGTTTGTTTCTTTATTTGTTCTGTTTCACCAAAAGAAAAATGTCTTTAAAAGAAAATAAAAACCCTTGCGGCTCTGAGCTTGTGTTTCAACATGGAAACTCTTCTGAGGCTGACCAGCCATTGATGTCAGGCCTTCGACACTTTGCCTCAGTTCTCACCCTTCCGCACTGTGGCCCCACACTGACACCAGGATTCCATTGCCATTCATGGTCACGCTTTCACTTTGTCTCACTTTGCAGGCATATGAAAACAAAGTCATTCCTTTTGTCTAGACCACTGTCAGAGAATGGAAAAGACTAAGAAGAATCACATAGTCTGCATCAATTAAATAGGGTATAGCACGTGTTTGTATAAATGGAAACTGTTTTCTATTTCACATGCAAAAGCTATGCCATTTACCTTTCTACTTTATTCAAATGGGTCACCAGCAGTACCTCTGCAGATGCATGAAATGCTGTAAAATCTTCTCAAGGAACAGTTCTTTTCATAGGTGAACATTTTCCTTTTTAATAATGCCCAGTCATGGCAATAAAATTAACAAAGCGGAGAACTATTCTAAATACCACCTTCCCTTTCTCTCCCTGGACCGTCACTTTTAACAATGTACACCTATCATGGAGTTGCCATTTTCAGTCCTCATTCCAAAGACATGGCTGCTTTGCTCACCCCACACCTCCTATGATCCTGGGAATAAAGACACCGTTTGTTGTACAGGTTAGGAAACATTGCGTTTTGGGAGAGAACTCAGCACACACTCTCTAACAATTTTCTGACATTTCATTTCCACAACAGCTTGGGAGAAAGTGCTTAGTGGGTAGGAGTGGGAGAGGTAGACATGGGCATCTACCTGATTTTTATGTCGTGGGGCCATTTAGTGGATGAGACCCCAGAGGTTTTCTTTGTGTAGATTTTTCCTGCTTCACCTATGATTTTCTGCCCAGAAATCTCTTCCAGTCTTGCAGAATGTGAGCTCTGGGTGAATTATCCTCTGGGCAAGCAGCTTCCCAGACTGCAGACATAACACTCCACTCAGGTCCATCCTTGTTCAGATAGTCCTTGAGGGAAAATCTTCACACCCATAGTCAAGGTACTCTCAGTCCAGTTGCTTCAAAATCCAGTGTATCAGTTATCCCTGTATTAAACATACGGGATATGTTTAATGATCTTCCATACACAGTGAGGTTTACATGATGAATCATCTTAAGCCAAAATACAAATCTCAGGTTCCTGTTTGTGGCAATGCCAGTGCATACATTAGCATCGAGAGCACAAAGTGTCAACAATAAGCTCACCTGTGAGTTACTGTGCCATTTGTAACATCATAAACAGGGAGTTAATGAAGAGACGGTGCAGCAAAATGCTGGTATTTGCAACCTGTCATCCCCTTAATACAACGATCAAATCTGTAACTAAGTTCCTAGGCAAATACTTGGCATTATGCCTGTGTTTTCTTGTTATAATTTGTGCCATTTGAGTAGCATCTTACCATATTAGTGACTTTAAAATATTTATAAAATTATAACTCTTATGTTGATGGAGATGGAAGATTCTGAGGTTGTGCAAGTATTAGTCATATTAAACGTGCCCTGTGAGCAGATTTCCCTTGCAGTGATACTTAAATGAGGTTTTAATATAAACAAAATGTACTTCTGAAATGTGCTTCCAGCTACAACCAATTCCTCCCAGTCCATTAGCCACTTTGCATCCCTTTTAAGCAACTTGAGATTGAGCTTTTACTGAGGAGCTAAAGTATCTGCTCTACCCATTAAGTGAAGTAGAGAAAAAGTAAATCCACTGGCGGTGACATTTCCTGAGTTCCTCTGCGGCCTGATAGATGTGGCATTACCACTGCCACTGCATCACCAGCAAGTGTCTTCTGAGGTTTTCATGTCTGGGTTTACCCTGTACTATGTGGCAATCTTTTCCTTTGGCTCCTAAAGAGGGTGGTGACTTCACCACTGGCTTCATGGCCTTTGGATTTCAAGCACCATTGTTTTCCTGCACAAAATAAAAAAGCCCTTTACAGGCAAGACATCCAGTGTCAATACATGGAGTTTCAGAGGTTCTGTGAAGAGGATTTAGCAAGAAGTTCTCACAGCGTGTTCCCATCATCTCCCCTCCTTGGACACCCAAATGAGAACATATTTTGAGGCCCTGGAATTCCGAGTTTTGGCTTCCAGCATGTATTTTTAGGGAATGTATTCTCAGCCATAAGGGCCTGCATGTGAGGCTGATGTGTGCCTATGAACTGCAGTGTGTCCCTCAATGTGGCAGAGGCCCTGCAGTGACCATTGCTGCCAGCTGGAATGCCAAACTCCCCTGTGCCCAGAGGCCAATGTGCACCTTTCCCAGGAGCACAGCTCTGTGTTCCAGAGAAGCAGCTCATTTCCTTTGACACAGCCCAGAGGGAATAAAGGACAACAGAATTCTACATGATAAAGTTTTTTACTCAGTTCATCAAAGCCACATATATCTGTTGAAAACAAAAGTCAGGGAAAGGGCAATAAGAAAGGGTGGCAGCCAGAACAAAAATTTGAAAACAGGTGTCACATCACATGATGTGTTCAACAACTGTTTTCTAAGGATCCATCATGTCCCTGCCATCATGCAGAAATAATGGGATGTTACACTTGCATCTGAGATACTTCCGGGCTAGTGGGGCATCATTTTAGTCTAAGATGAAACACAAAAATAAGTATGTTTATTCTATCATTGATACTCATGCATGCAATTTATTGAGTGCCTCACCTGTGCTGTGGGACATGCTTGTTAGGTCATTAAGTCTTGCAACAGTTCCCTGATGTGAGAATTACATTCTCTATTTTATCACTGGTGTGCAGCAATGTTCTCAAACACTCTGAAGACTACACATCTAGAGCTAGCCAAATAGCTCAGCAGATTAAAGGGCCTGCAAGCAGGAGCAGGGGCCAGGGCTTTGATCTCCAGGCCTGCTGTGCTACCCCCATCCCCAGGATGCACTGAGACAGCAACTGAGACTGGGTGTGGTGCTATAATCCCAGCTCTTTGGAGGCTATAAACAGGCAGATCACTACGAGTGTGATCTAGTAGTGAGACGCTGAACACCCTATAGACCATTCCCCAAAATAAAAAAAAATAAAAAATAAAAAGAGAGACTACACATCTACCAGAAGTTACACTGATGGTCACAGGCCCATTCCATCCTCCTCCTAGCTCTTGCATAAATTCAGCTGCATGTGTTTATTTGCCAAGCACAGTAAATGCCCATAGGGCTGAGCTCCAGTGGCTCTTGCAAATGGAAGGTCATACGGAGGATGTGCCCTCTGGAGAGGCTCCTGTGTCAGGAAGAAGGAGCAGACAGTCGGCAGGTGTAACTAAACCAGCGCGTGCCTACTCCTGTGTGCATGCTCTTCCCAAGCAGCACCATCCTCTCCATCTCACCCACCACATCTTATCCCACAGCACAAGCCCCACATACAGAAGGAGAAGCTCCGCAGCTCAGAGTCCTTTCTTTGTCAAGTTAGGGTTGTAAATTCTTAAAGAATTTAGTGATAGTGTCATGTCTGTTTCTCTCCTTCTGTATAAAGAAAAATAAAATGCCATATTGAATAAGCACCTCATAAATGCCTTTGCATTATGATGGAGAGAGAACTGGGAAGACAAGAGGGAAAATAAACATTTCTTTGTGAGGCAGCATGCAGACTTTTCAACGAACGGATTTTCAAATTCTTGATCTGGGTGCTGTTTGCACCCGGTAGAGTGTAGGTATGTGTATACAACGATGTCCTTAAGATTAGAAAATATAGAATTGTGGGTGCTATGGGTGAGAAACAGGGTGCTATTGTTCAACACCTTCAGAATTTCAATTCTGCAAGATAGAAGTTTGACTGATGGATGGTGGCCATGGCTGAACAATAAAAAACATGTGCTTCATATAGCTGGACTGTGCATAGAAAAGTAACTCCAATGTTAAGTTTTATACAAGGTCTGTGTTACCAAAATTCAGGAACGATTAATATACTTTACTATATCCATGGCATGCCTCAACTAAAAAGTAAATAAAATGTTTGATTTCTGTTTAATTTTAGAAGCTGCCGGGGTAGTTGACTTGGCCTCTCACGCTTTCCTGAAGAGTGCACAGGTGGCTTTCGAGGCTCTGACTACAGGACCTCATAGACCTTGAGCATGTGGATCATTTCCCTCTGATGCATTACTTACTGAGTGTTTGGTCTTTCTTCTCCCTGCTAAGTTCCAGCACTGAGTGACCTGTCTTTGTCCTGGCAGATACATGCTGCTGGAGCCAGGGAGATGGCTTAGTAGAATAAGCAATTCCCTGGCAAGTGCAAGGGCCTGAGTTCAATCCCCGATTCCACAAAAAAAAAAAAAAAAAGAAAAAGAAAAATCAAAAGATACACAACTGTTTGTATTGAATACATGTAACAGAGTCTTAGCCTCCAGGAAATGTGAACATGTACCTGTCTCCCTTGCTTTCAAGTTTAAAGTGTACTACCCCAGTAATCTCTTAAGGACTCTGGCTTGTTCTTCTGATGCCTCTTTGGCTGCTCTGAATGCTCTTGCAGGTCATTTACAACTTCATTTTGCACAGCTTCCCATCAGCCTGTTGAAATTGGCTACCATGTGGACCATGCCCCAGCCCGTTCACCGTGAGACCTTCATACTCCTCATCTTTACCTGGTCCATCAGCTCACCACTGGTTATCTCCTGGAAAGGCACAGCACAATCCTGCCTGCTCTTCTCACTGTCCCTCAGGTTTAGGGCCACAGTGCCTTGTTACAGCCCATGGATAACTCATTCCCTACCTGATCCCTTTGCTGCCTGCTCATCATCTATGGGCAAACCCAGATCCAACCCTGTGATGACTTGAGTCCCCTGTAAACTAGTTCTTAGTTTTTTTTCTCTGTTGTAATCTATTGCCATGAGCTGGCTCCAGCCACACTGGCCTCACCATGAAACAGAATATTGGTGTAATGTTTATTTTTCTATAGTTTATTCCCTTATCAGGGCCAATGCAACTTGACCACTCCTGAGGGATAAACTAAAGATCAGTTGTTCCTGGATTTAGAGAAATTCCACACTGATGCTAGAAAAATAGGAACACACCTTTCTCGGGACTAATGAGAAAAGAATAAACAGCAGTTTTCAGGTGGAGGATAGTGTTACACTAAGTATGAATTACTTTTTTCATTGAATTTGTGCCTGTTGATCCTTCCACTACACCTGCGTTCTGTGGTTCAAGTGAGGAATTGAGTAGGTGTGTGAAGTGTTTCATTATTGCACATTTTTCATAATAATTATCTTATTTTAAATAATTACTAAGGGATTATTTTTTAAAATAATACCAATGACTGCCTCACCGATGTGTATGACCTGAACAACACTTACCTGGAGAACCCTACGATCAAACTGCATTTTTTGGGTGGGCTTCCAGGAATCAATCTCAGGGCCTTGCATTGGCCAGGCAGTTGCTGTGCCTCTGAGCAACATCCGCAGCCCAAGATTGCTCTTGTTGAATAGCTAATATATCTAAGCCATTCCCCGCGGTGGTCATGGTTTTAGTGGGCCAAGTATTTCTTCAGAGCTGTAGAGTTTGGAATAAGCAGTAGAAATTACTGGATTTTTCATTAAAGGAGTAGTGCTATGGTTTGAATATTTATCCCTTCCAAAATCCATGCTTGAATTTAATTTGTTTTTTTTTTTTTTTTTGTACTTTAGGGAAGAGTCTACATGGTGTTCAGGTTCTCACTACTAGATTAGACCCATAATGATCTGCCTGTTTACAGCCTCCCAAGAGCAGGATTACAGGCATGCACCACCACGCACAGTCTCAATTGCCATCTCAGAGTGCCTGGGGGAGGGCATGAACCCCTAGCCCCTGAGCTGCTTACGGGTGCTTTAATGGGCTGAGCTATTTGGCTGGCCCTTTAAGTTCTATCTGAACAGTAGTAAGAGGTGGAACATTAAAGAGATGATGGGGCTACACAGGCTGTATCCTCCTGGGTGGGGTTGGGGGTCTTATGAAAGCACAAGTTTGGCCCTCACTCTCTCCAACTCTCTGCCTCCTCCTCTACCCCTCCTCCCACTCTCTCTGCTTCTACCACAATATGATCAGCAGAAAGCGCTTACCAAGTGCTAGCCTCGGTGCTGAGGTTCCCCACGTGCTACATGTGAGAAAACAAAATCCTGCTCACCGTAAAATCTCCAGTCCGTGGTACCTTGTCAAGTACCTTATCACAGGACCAGGGACACTTCAACATAAGAAGAATCTGGTTTTGCCCCTGTGGTGAGGCAGATCTGAATTGGAAATAAACCCCCATACAGTTTTAAATAAAAATGGTTGGACTTCTGCTACCCTGCTAGCCCATAACTTCACACCTGTATAGAAATGCTGGAGAGGCCCCCTGGAGACCATCTCTAGGGGTCCAAGTGCTCCATGGAGTGTCCTAGTGCATCAGTGGCCTTTTGCAAGTAGTTGAACTCATACAGTATTGAGACTTCTGCCTCAATAGGCATCTGCCTTCTCAGGATCCCTAGTCTACAGGAATAGGTTCAAATAAGGACACTGGAGAAAACATATTCAGTAAAGGTCCCTGATCTGATTAAGTTGGGTTTCTCAAGTCATTTTTCACATTGGATTAATATATAGTAATTCAGTTCTTTAATGAATCCTTTCATAAAGTTTAAAGCCTGATGTTGTTTTATATGATCTAACATATAACAATGGCATTCAATTTCTGTAGGAAATTAGAAGCCACTTAAACAGATAGGCTTCCAATAGCTTAATCAGTGTTGGTTTTAAGCCTTTGCCTTGAAATTGATTAATTATTGTGCTGTGCTGATAATTGATAACTGATTCTTTATTTTAAAATGATTTATCTGTGGATGTGAGAACAAAGAGCTTTCAAGATATTCACTAGAAAAGCACTGCCACCAAGGTTGCAAATTGGGGGAAATTGGTTTCAAATTAAGTATTTGAACATGTTTGCTTTGGTATTAAAATGATTTAAAATGGAAGAATTTGGGGGTGGCAGTAAATAGAATATGTCATTCTTCTCATTTCCAAGAAGAAGGTTTGAAGAACTGATTAAATCATCAATTCAGTTATGAGTAGAATTTCAAACATAGACATAATTTGCAGATGCCTTGAGGGGAGCAGCCTACTGGGTGCTCCATTTGGTCTGTTTAACCTCCAGACTCAGGAGTCCAGGGATTGCAACACCTCCTGGATTTGATGTATGGGTAACCGCTGCCTCCTGCTAATGTCACAGAGATAGAATGCTTCACCATCTTGGGGTGAATCTTGTTCCTTGCAGAGGAACCACATGTTCAAGCCGGTGGAAGAACTGGGTGTGAGCTGAGAAGAGACTAGGGGACAGGACAAAGGGAGAATTTTCAGCAACTAAAGTAGATGATTTAATGCACAAAAAAAAAAAAATCAGGGGGTCTGCCTGTTAGCTCAGTTGTTTAAGTATCTGCTTATGCAAACCCAGTCACGGGCAGGATCCCAAGGTTCGGTTGAAGGTTCAGTTCGATCCCCAATGCCAGCTGCCTTACCAGACCCACCCTTAAGGAAGCCGGAGCCAGCCAAAAATCCATCTCAGTTTGGGATGGGGAGATAGCTCAGTAGAATAAGTGCCTGCCTGGCAAGTGCAGGGTCCTGATTTCAATCCCCAGTATTGCAAAAAGAAGAAAAAAAAAATCAGAATGTGCATCCATCAGCCAGTAGAGGCTACTAAAACCCCAATTTTGCAGGGCTGGGACCTTCTTCTGCATGCATATTTTCAGAGCTGGCAGAAGAACTCAGTCCCTGAACTTAGATGTACACGAAGTATTTTATTTCAGTATTTATTTAAGATCTTCATGAATGTGCATCCTACCTCTTATCATCTCAAGAAATATATTCTGTTACAGCTACTTCACACACTTCTTGCTTCTAGGGATGTACAGGGCTCTAAAAGGTATGTGGTACCAAGAAGGCATTCTTAGCAAGCTCAGGGATAGTAGTTACCATGGCAGAAGCCAGCGTCCAAGGTCCATTTTGGCTGAGAGGCTCAATTGCTTCTCTACCGCTTTTAGGGAAGATGATTCCACTGTGAGAGTAGGCATCTTGTCTTGATGCTCCAGCTTACCTGGGCCACCATGCATCCAGCTGCTTGAGACCCAGTGGAGTCTGCACCATTGGCAGCTTTCATAGCTCCTGCCCTCAGCTCTATTCCCTCTCAAAGGTACTCCCACTGTTGTGATTTAGATCCCATAATCTCTTCCATAAGCACCTAACCCAGTGGCCATGAACCAAATACATACAAAGCTTATAGAAGGGAATGAGTGAGGTAGACCTGGTGTGATACATCAGGACACACGAGGGCTGTTGTGAGCAGGGGGGGACACTTCAGTTCAAAGGTGATCATATGACCATAGTGAGTTATTTGAAGAAATTGTCGACCATATCCATTTACAGCTCAGCTTAATATTATTGGCTCACGATGTATACTTCATTTTTATACTTTTCTGCTGGATGGTTAAGACCTAGGTAGATCAAGACTTATATACCAACACAAGAACTTTTTATTTCCTATGTGGTCATTGAAGTCCTCTCAGGTTTTATCTTGTAGTCCTGTACATTATTCTGTAGTTCCTTTGTCTGTGTCATCCATGTGGATGAGTCACGGCCAATGCTTGACCAGATTGCTCTCTGTGAGAGCTTGAGAGAAAGTTTTCTCTTCATGTGACTCTCCCCAGGCACACTTTAGAACTTCAATCTCTTTCCTCTGTGGCTCCATAATCTCCTTGTTCAGAAAA